>JASDQU010508876.1:5460-39615 GCA_032191745.1 Picea mariana | reverse complement strand
TTTACAAAACAGAGATGTATCTCTGCGCATGCTCCTGGAATTAGATTCTGAGCTTCTCCTTTTCATCTACATTCAAGCTTCTTCCTCGAGCTCTGTGAGCTAACCCTCATCTAGAATAAACTGGATTAAACTAGGTTCAGCTATCTAATCATCAACCAAAACTTGTATTTATATTATAATGGATTTATGTTTCCAGATCCTATGATTAAGGAACAGAATCCTTCATAAACTCCACTTACCCCTACGAGTCATCAGTGACTCACTAACCATTAACAAACCCTATCTTATCTTTTACAAGTGGAAAGGATCTAGAATCCTTGTCCATTATTCAAATTTTCCACAAAATAACAAATTATACAAGTGTGAGACCCTAGGTCTCTTTGAATTCTCTCAACTTTGATGAAGTCATGGGTGACTTCGTCTTCATGAGCCTGTGCTCCTGCATCAGATCATGACCTAAGAATGGGAAAGGGTTCTTTGAAAGATAGGGGAATATCAAGAAAATAATGCAAGAAATGAGTGATCCTTGAGGAGAGCCACCATAGTTGAGAAGTGGTGGCATGGAAAGGTAAAGAAAGAAACAAGGCAGTCTGAGATGTTGCGGAAAGAAATTGGATCAAGAGAAACATATGAAAGAAAGAAGGAAGAGTTAAGGAAAGTAAGAATACAAGAAAGACTAGCGAGTCTAAGATTACAACAGAGAGAAGCACAGAGAGAAAGGAGTCCCCAAGTGGGTGGACAAGAAGAGGAGTGTCTAGAAGCAAGGGAAGATGAAGTAGGTCTGGATCTTGCAAAAAACCGAAAAGATTCAGCCCAGATATCAGGAAATACCAGGAATCATGCCAAGAAGGTTGCTCCAGAGGAAGAAAATGAGACCCCCCAAATCAAAGAAACCCTCCCATAAGTCAGTGGAACCAACCCCGAATCACTTGTTCCCCATGTGACCTCTATACCTATGGTAGGCTCTATACCACATACTTATGCTATTTCTATTCCATCGCATCCAGTTAGTCAGTGGCATCCTGTAAGAGTAAACACTAGGAGGATATTGGGATCCCCTTGCATATCGCAACCAAGGCCATTATGTTTTATTTTAATAGGAATGGTAAGACCCGAAACGGATGGAAATATGGGAGGCTTGATCACCCGATACCCAGAGTTATGGGCTAAAGGGGAGGAGGATGTAGAGAAACAATGGTTCCTATTTGATTCCATATGGAGATCTAGAGGGACTCTCGATGCAAACAAGTTAGTATAATTTCATACTACCTTGAGGGGTTGTGCCCTTAAGTGGTACATGGAGGTTATTGAACCAGGGGTGCAAGGACAATATTTCACCCTTTCCCAATTTTGTTTGAAGTTCATCGTCGAGTTAAAACTACCTCAGTCAGAGCAACAAGCTCTCTCTAAGTTGCGCGAGATTCAAAAAATGGAAGGAGAATTTTCTTGGGAGTATAGTAAAAAATTTAAAGACGTTATTGGGAGGTTAGCGCATCCAATTCATGAATATCACCAGAGGGAATGGTACATCCAAGGATTACTACCTCTAATGAGAATTCCTCTAACACAACAACAGATATCCACCTTAATAGACGCCTTGGAACAGTCGATGAAAATTGAAGCCATGGCAGGTTATCTAGGGAGTCTAAGGGTGACCATACCTCCAGTGGATGCAAATTTGTCACAACTCCAGGGAAAAATATTGGCACTAATGAAGAAGATTCAATAATTAACTATACCAAGACCAGGACAACCTCAGTTTTGGTGCAACGGATGCTACACAGAGGGGAATATGGAAAATGAATGCCCGCGCATGAGGGGAATGGGACCTCCTCAAAACCTGATGGGACCCTCTCCAGGAACAACATAAAGAGTTGTGTAAATATCTATGACTCCACCATTCCATGCACTAGGTCTATACCATGCCTTTCCATGGAATCAAACATCTCGTCCAAATGAGTATTTTGAGATTTTTCAGACACATGGGCATGCGCTGAGGCAGTTTCCTATCATGCATAAGTATACGATTGTGCCCAATATAATACATTGTGAGTTATATGCATCTACAACACATTACAAAAATCAATGCAGATAAATGGACGCGCTTTCTGACATATTATATCGGACAACATTCAGGATAAACGAAGCCCCCCAAGGACCTGGAAGAGGCCAGGGAGGAGGGGGTGGAGGTGGATTTAGAGGAGGAAGAAATGGGGGAAGAGGGTCAGGAATATTTTAAAACTGCAATGAACAAGGTCACTTGGCCATATATTTCCCTCTCCCAAGAAGACCATGGTGCTCTCACTGCAAAACTAACAGGCATGCAACCGAAGAGTTCCCAGAACTGATCGTGAAATGGGAAGATCGAGTTTTTCAATGAGAAGATAACTTCATAGGTTTAGAAATGAAAAAGGGAATCGAGGGACAACTACCTAAAATCAACATCATTACTCGTGGAGGAGTGAAAATTGGGGCAGATGCAGACAGCCAGCCCAATATTCAGAAAGCAACTCCCAAGGATGACAAGTATGACCCTTTGAAACAAAAATCATTGTTCAAAGATGTAATAGAAATATTTGAGAGTATCACTATTCTAGAAATAGTGGATAATTCCCATAAATTCACCTTTCAACCTAAACTTGTGCAAGCCCCTACCTCACCACCGGCACCTAGAAACCCCTTGATTCCAAAGAGACGCCATGATTAGTCTCAAAACGTAATCAATCTTTGGTTTCAATTTCTCTTTGATATCCTCGGAAATGACCAACTTACGGAGAATTTTTGCAACACCTTGTACCTAATACTAGGAAATGAGAGAACCCCAAAAGCCATCATAATGACCAACCTCCCTAAGAAGAGTACCCAGAGAATACAAAGAAGAAAGGTGCGAACAAGAAAAGAATTTAGGTTAGAAGCCGAACTAGATGATTTTGAAATTAAATATGTCATGCTAGATATGGGATCTGATGTCAAAATCCTACCTAAAAAGACCTGGGAATCCTTGGGAAAACCTTAGTTAGTGTATTCCCCCATCCAGTTGAGAATGGAAAACCGGTACTGCATTTTCCCAGTAGGAAGGTTGGAAAATGTAGAAATAGATGTTGCGGGAGTTAAAACCACAACTGATTTTGAAGTAATTGAAATCATGGGAGATAAAGATCCCTGCCGATATGTTTGGAATTTATTGGGAATACGAAAAGTATGCTATCATTGATCTAAGGAAGGACACCATGACATTTGAATAAAATGGGATAAAAGTTGTTCAGACCTTAGATTTGTATTTAGGGCCTAGATACACTGAACCAGTGGACAACAATATGGAATCAGATGCTCTTGACCAATTATACACCATAACAGTGGGAATGATACCGGATTACATAAATCCCACGCAGATGGATCGGTAAGTTGGAGAATAATACAGTCTGTTGACGAGGATTCAGAGCTAGCATTTGACAGTTGGAAGAAAGGATCATACAAACGATTCTCAAGACAATGTGCAACTGTCAGATAAATGAGATGGATTGGAACTGAGGTCAGGGAACACCCAACATATGATGGTACCTCATAGGTAGACAATTTTCTTACCAGCATGGAAGAGAAAATATGGGTGGATCAAAGGATCTCAAGTCTTGACTTAGCCTTGTAGGATACCCCCACTAGATGGTGGGACACTCACAGAGCCTGTATTATGGAGTGGGAAGATGCAAAGAAAGCCATCTGATGTTGATTCCAAAGTAGGGATCAACTAAAAAAAGAAATTCATATAGATTTTCAAGACATGCAACTGTTTGATGGATGGTCTGACCCCAAAGTGCATATTGAGCACTTTTTAAAATAGTGGCAAGTTGCAAAAGTGCCCTCTCACCTATGGGTTTAGGTATTTCTCCACTCGCTGGGTCCAATTCCAAAATCATGGTACATACATGAAGAGACCAGAAGACAAACAAGTTTTTGGCAGACCTTACAAGACCAGTTTTGCAAGGACTTCTCCTTAACAATTAAGTACCCTGAGCTCAACATAGTCCTTCAAAGAATGCGATAAATTATTTTTATTGATATTTTCAAACAAAGATCAAAGCCAGTAGTATGTGTTGACCATGTTCAATTGCTTCAGTCTAGTCTAAGTCATGAATGTGATAAGATACCTAAAGCTTGTTGCAAAGTTGATAAAGACCTGGAAAAACCCAATGACTTAGAATAACTTAGAAACTTAACCATTAAAGAAACGGAAGGTAGTAGAGAGATTCAATATGCTATACATAGTCACACCTGTAGCTCCTAAAACCATCCTCTAAAGTTGCGAAAATTTAATATAGGAAGTACAGAGCATCCTACGATAGCTTCCATAGGAGATTACTGGGATGAGTAGACTATGAATGAAGTCCACATCTTGTTGCAGGAGTATGAGGACTTGTTCCCAAAAATGTTCTTAGAACTGAAAGGTATAAAAGGAGCCATGGGAGAAATGAAAATCGAGTTAAAACCCAACTCAAAACCTGTGAAGCACAGACCATACCACCTTAATCATAAAATAAAATAAAAGTTCAAGAAGGAAGTACACAAAATGCTTGTGGCAGGGATTATTTTCCAATCGAAGAAGTAGAGTGGGTTAGCTCCATAGTTATACAAAGTAAGAAGGATATAGAAGACATTCAGGTCTGTGTGGACTACATAAGTCTGAATTCTGCATGTGTGCATGATCCTTTACCGACACCTTTCAGTGACGAAGTGTTATATCAGGTTGTGGGAAAAGAATATTATTCATTTAGAGATGGATTCTCAGGATATCACCAAGCCAGAATTGCAGAGGGAGAAAAGAAGAATACCACATTCATAACTGAATGGGGATCATTCGCATACAACGTAATTCCTTTTGGCTTAAATAATTCCCCTATAGTCTTCTCTGAAATTGTGATAGCATCATTTTGAGAGTTCATCCACAAATTTGTATAGGTGTACATGGATGATTGGATAGTATACATCCTATTGAAGGAACATGTAGGTCTACTCTGGTTAATGTTTGATAGATGTCAGGAATTATAGATATCTATGAACCTAAGGAAGTGCATATTTTGTGTACCACATAGAAATATACTAGGTCATATTGTATGTCGAGAAATATTCTTGGTAGACCCATCTAAAGTTGTGGTCATTCTAAACATGTTGCATCCTACAAGTGCTAAATTGTTTCTCTCGACACTAGGACATACAGGATATTACCACATGCTCATCAGAATATATGCAACTATCACCGCACCTCTGGAAAAAGTGTTGAAGAAGTCTGAAACATTTTAGTGGACACCAGAATGTGATAAAGCATTCGCCGTCCTCAAAGAAAAACTAATTATTTCACCTATCTTGATATTCCCCAATTGGGAAATTGAACTCCATGTACATGTGGATGCTTCAGGCATCTCCCAAGGAGACATTTTAGCACAACTAGGGGAAGGAAATATGGACCACCCTATCTATTTTTCCAATTGAAATATTTTGCAAGCCGAACGCAACTACACAACCATGAAAAAGGGAAGGTCTAGCTATGATTTATGCATTACAAAAGTTTAGACATTATTTTTTAGGCTCTCATTTCAATTTTTTTACAGACCACTCTGCCTTGAAGTACCTAGTCAATAAACCAGTCCCTGAAGGAAGGATTTGCAAGTGACTACTGTTGTTTCAAGATTTTTCATTGAAAGTAATTCTCAAACCTGGAAGATGCAATGTGGATCCAGATCACCTTTCCAGGTTGGAGTCATGGGAAAGTGGTGGAGCAGTGGATGATCATCTCTCGGATGCGGGCCTATTATGAATTGAGGCCATCCCAAAGTATCTGGAAGACATTGTTATCTTCCTCAGTACATGGACCTACCGAGAAACTTACTCGCAACCCAAAAATGACATATGGTGGTTCAAGCAACAGACTATCAACTGATTATGGGACAACTTTAGAAGTTGGGACTAGATAGCATCCTCAAAAGTTGTTTCTTGAACCATGAAATGTAAGATATCATGTGGGAATGCCAAAGTGGAGTTGCAGGAGGACATGTTGGAGGTAAATCTACTGCACATAAGGTACTTCAAGATAGATTATGGTGGGTTACATTATTTAAATATGCTAAAGAGTATGCTATATCTTGTGACACTTTCCAAAGAGTAGGGAAGCCATCACACGGAGATGAATTACCCCTTCATCTAGTCAAATCACTTTAGCCATTTGAGAAGTGGCATGTTGACTTTATTGGACCGATGAACCCGCTAGCTAAGAATTCAAAGGCCAGATACATTATTACCATAACATATCACCTCATGCAATGGGACGAAGTAGAGGCAGTTCAATATTGTTCAATGGATACAGTTGATAGATTCATTTTTGAAAACGTCATTACTCGGTTTGGATTCCCTAGAAGTCTGACCAATGATCAAGGTAGTCACTTTATCAACAACACAATCATAAATTTGATGACATAATTCCTTATACAACACCATAAGAGTAGTCCTTATCATCCACGAGCTAATGATACAGTAGAGGCATTCAATAAAATCATGGAAAGAGGACTGACAAAAGTATGTTGCGCAAACAGGGAAGATTGGGATGATAGAGTTCCATCAATCTTGTGGGCTTACAGGACTACCATAAAGAAGCTACACATGTATACCCCATTTCAGTTGGTTTATGGGAAGCAAGAAGGTGTACCTGTAGATTTTATTACCCCTAGTCTCTATATAGCACAAGCTACAAAGATGACAGATGATGAATCAGTTGCGAAAAGGATTGCAAATTTACAATAACTTGAGGAAGCGATATTTTTATCATATTTTCATCAGTCGGTTGAGAAAGATAGATAGAAATCTTGGAATAATAGGTGTATTAAGTCAAAAATATTTTCACAAGGGGATAAGGTACTACTCTACGATAGTTGGTATCAGAAGCATCTAGGCAAGTTGTGCATGCATTGGTTGGGGCCATTCATAGTTGCAGAAATATGACACTCTGGTGCAGTCAAGCTAGCACAACTGGATGGTATCCTTCAACCAGGTTGGGTGAATGGTGTCTGCCTGAATCCATACATTTTTCATGTTTGAACCAAATTACTATTGCTCCAATCCAAGGGAGATGTATAGTAGTTAGATTTTTATTTTCAATAATTTATTTAATACATTTAATAACGTCGAAGTGTGCATAGTGGTGCAATGACATTTGTTTTTTTCCTTCTATATAAGTGTTTCTTCTGTGCATAAATGTTGACTCAGTTGCACAGGGTCAGATGAGTCACCATCACATTAAATAAGGTCATTAAACATGACAAAGACCCTCATTGTGGTCAAAGTGAGACGAATTTGAATTGTATCATAGCCCGCATACCATTTTCAACATGTCCATTCATACCCTTTATGGTAGCTAAAGTAACCCATCAGAAGGTTCCATCAAACCATAAATGCGTGATACGCGTAGATGCCATCAATATCCCCGCAAGTATTCTCAACCTTTAAAATGGTAATCCCCTCAAATCAACCACGTCCCTATCATTCTATTCATTAATCCAAATATCACCTTAGGTATTTTACCCCGTTATCAGTCCCATCGGACGTCGGAGCCAGAGATTGCATTGTTGGCCTAATGATGAGTGTTTTTATGAGTGATTATAGAGCTCTCTAGCTATCCCATTTATAATATATCACAGACCCAAGGGAGAGACTCATTGTTTATCTCAGCTACCCTCTATTTTTTAGTTATCTACAACCTAGACTAATATGTGAAGTCCTTCGCTCCCCAGTCGTGAACTCAAACCCCAACTCATCTAGTTTACCAGTGCTCCAGAGATACCATGTCAAAATTAGAAGGAGTACGAAGTTTGAATCCCAAAGAGGAAATTTCAAACGAACAATATGATCCCAGGGTCGAGATCATGGGAAAGGTTAAGAAATAAAAACTCCTCGACCTCGACGTGACTGACCAAGTATTGTTTCCTCAAATGAATATTAGTGTGTTCTGGGACTTGGTTGCAGACTCAGTGGGGGGCATGCATTTTTTCCCAAAACTAGAATTCATTAGCTCTTTTAATTCCACCATTATGCACCTATGGTATCTACCAGTCTTAGAGACCACTAGTGAGTTTGTGCGATGCACCAAGTTTCTAATCAGTCGAGTGCACAACGGGATATTATGGCTTGAGAGAAGATACCCAATTCATGCAAAGGAAATCCACCAACTCATCGGATTATCCCTTGAATGCAAGGACGTATCTAAAGGATTCCAAGGCCCAAGTAAGCATGGGAAAAAGAAGGGTGAAGTCATCCTATATGAGAAATTCCACACCCAGAGGGATGGACGCATAGCTAAGATTGAGCCAATTTTACCAGAGACAGTCCAGAAAGCATGTTACATGATCGCAAGTAAGGTCATGATCTCGTACTATAAGGGAGAATGCATTTTATAATCTCTCTTAGTAGTGGAATTTTGTGCAAATGGAGCAATGTTCAACTAGTATAGCTACTTGTTAGAGGAACTCCTCATTGCTTGCAAGGAAGCTCAGGAGAAAGGAGGGACCTTTACCTATGACTACCTTCTCATTGCATTTGCAATGTGGAAATGGATACCACCCACAGGAAGACATTTGGCACCCATAGACAAGGGGCGCATCGCAAAAATGTTTGAACCTAGGCATTCAAGGTCGAACTCAGAGAACATGGATTTTAACAATGCGGCATTAGTGAAGTGGTACAACTAGCTCATAGATTCAACTCAGTGGTTGCACATACCATAGGAGTTGTTAAATATAAACATAAGGAATATATCATTTGGGATAAATCGCCACTACAACTTTGTCTGGACGATGCATGCGAAGCCTGAGGACTTCCACACGAGGCCGGTACCCTTCTATCTTGAAGAATAAGCCTTCAACAGAGAATTTATGTCATGGAATGACATTAAGCACAACCCTCGCAAGTCAGGTATGCATTACCTTTTTCCACCAGATATTCTAAAGAAAAAGGGGAAGGAAGAAGAAGCAAGGCCAAGCTTTGACACAGCAAAGAAGAAGCAGAAGGTTCAAATGTCGACGGATTAAGAAGAAGAAGAGAAAGAGAAGCCCATGGAGCAGAAGAAGAGGATGTTTCCAATATTTCCATAGCTTCCAGAATAGGCAGTGCTATCAGGTAAGGATGTCAACAAGATCCTACCTATTTCATTCATATGGGACGTCTCAATAAATAAATCTCAAACAGGTGTTTCCTCTGCCAAATTCATCAATCCATAGCCAATATCCATGGATTTACCTCGAACTAGGGAAACCACTTGTGTTTCCTAGACTATGATTAACAATACAGATGAACCTGAGCTAAATGTCAACGCATATACAACCCTCATTACCGAGAAAGTCCCATTGCCACTGCAAGATACCATCATTCCCTCCCAACCCACTTCGCTTGAACCTATGCAACTGGATATCCCCGAACCATATGAGAACATGGAAGCACCAACTACCTTTACTACTGCAGCCTCAAGCCAACCAGTTTCTCCTCTTATACTGATTTCGGCCACTCTGCCCTTGGCAAAGAGTCTGAAACTAGAAGTTCTACCACTTACTCCAATACCACAAGTTATGGGTACCAAGCGTCCCCTCTCAATGGTCAGTGTTGAGATTCCAACGATCAGAAGAAAGACTCCAAAAATTTTAGTACCAACAGAGACAGGAACACAACCGATTCAAACATAACCATAAACACCATTATGACAAATAACAACATCACTGAAAGAACAATTGGATCCAGTACTCCAGAATCTACAACAGTGTGCAAAACTACCACAACTTTTCTTGGAAAAGATAGAAGTTCTCCCTCTACTTCCAACGACTATGAAGACTAGACTTGCACAACAATTACAAGGTCCATATCCAGGGGAAGAAGAAGTGGAGACACCCTCATAACACTCTGTGTCTAGGGGAATACCTCTTCAAGCTAGATTACCCTTGGATGACACTATGACATCCGACGAGTTAGCTCATTTTCCAACGTTGCAACCAGTAGGCCTAATCAAATATTCTACCGACCATTTAGAGCAAAGGATACAACAAGAAGAAAGGGAAGTCGAATTGTGGAAGTAAGAAGGACTCCTGGCGCAGACACATATAACATAGGAAGTGTAACATCCCTGGCCACCCAAGCCAAGAAGCGCTACTACAAATATTTCATGCTTTGTTATGATAGTCAAGTTGCCATAAATAGGAATAGACCTGTTGGGCTATGGAAAAGATAGATCTTTTGCGGAACATCATACATATAAAATTAAACAGCTAATATGCATTCTACTAAATCACAAATTAATTGTGGAAATCATAGTAAAACATGCATGCAACGACACATACCATTCTTATAAATATAACGACATGTACAAGATACACATCATACAAATTAACATAGAAATGGTACTTATCTTTTTATGAGAAGACCACCAAATGCGTGCATACCTTCCACGAACCTCCCATCCTTAGACCATGTTTCTCCAAGCTATTAGCAGTGGGTCACCCCTGAGCTGGGACTAAACTCCACCTAGGGTAAAGGGATTTCTAGGCTAGGTTGAGACTATGAAAAGATGCACAATGCAATAGGAAGGATTCCCTCCTAAGAGTCTACTTACACCCACTACTCACAGACTCTCATTCCACACATGCTTATACCACCCTGGGAATACATATATTCATTGTTCCATAGTCCATTGGCTGCTCCACTTCCCTTCCAGGGCTTCAACAACAGGTTGGATCAGGAATTCTCAGAGCTCTGTAGCTACTACTGGACTCCCTCCAAAAGAAATCACTTCCCTGACAATCTCTCTCACCTAGAGAAAGTTTCTCACAGGCCTGACAACCTGCTTCTTCAATCCATGGCCTGAAAACCTACCTCTTCAAACCACAGGCCTACAACCTACTTCTTATGTCCATCTCCTAAATCAAACGGGTAACCACTATAGAAAAATAGGGTATGTTCTCTGGTAATGAMAGTAAGCCACACCAGGCCAGAGAAAATGTGGGTAGCAACAACAAAATGGATAAGGTGCGATATGGCTTAGGCACTACACAATCATGTTGGCTTCAAAATAAAAATGGTTAGCTTCATGGGTTTGTAGGTTTTAGAGGTTGCAGAGGTCAATGATRGAGGAAAAAGTTGGTTGTGTGAATGCTCAGTCTCAGTGCATGCATGAGTGGGGAACATGGTAAGAATGGTGAATGAACCCCCACAACAATGGATTTTCCCCCATAAAACTGCATGTGCCCAGGTTGACACATGGCTCTCTTGGGGGCTCGTTCCTCTCCACTTGGAGTTCGTTCCTTTCCCCAAAGGAACTTAGGATAACAGGGGTTATTTCCAAAACTTTAATATTTTAGGAAAATACATTATAATATTCCCTTGGGTTTAATCCCTCAAGCTTATCCCTTTTTCCCAGCCTCTCAGCCCCATCCCTTTCCCTACCTAGTGAAGCTTAGTCCCCCATAACTCTTTCTTTGTGGTTGATCTACACACAGCAATGTAATTATATTAATGATGTGAGTATTTACATATACAAAATCAGGCTCCCTAGCATTCATCAACTAGGCTCTCTGGCCTAATAAACACATAATCCTCCCATCTTATAAACACTTGGCTCACCATCCTATAAACATGATTACAATTCAGCAGGGGATCGGCCTTGGGGTATTACAATCCCCTCCCATTATTTATGCATTGTCCTCAGTGAATCTTACTTACATAATATCAACAAGATTTCCAAAATCTTCAAAAAAATGTGGATATTCTGCCTACATAGCATCTTCATGATCCCAAGTTGATTCGTTAGGACCATACCAGGTCCATTGGACCTTTACAATCCCTATGGCTCAATTCCAAAGTTGTTTGATTTTCCAGTCCAGAATGCATACCAGATGCACTTGAAAAGTTCTTCCTTGCTCCACCTGAATCGCATTCCAATCAATAACATGATTAGTGTCAGGTATATATTTCTTGAGCAATGATACATGGAATACATTATGAATAATCATAGATGCAGGAAATGCAAGCATGTAAGTTATTGTTCCAATCCTCTCTAGGATTTCAAACGACCTATAATATATGGCTTCCAACTTGGAATAGTTTCCCAACTTCAGGGAACTTCTATTGGCCTTCACCTTCAAGAAAACATGATCACCCACTTTAAAATACTTGTGAGTTCTTCCCTTGTAGCATAGATTTTATGCATTTCTTGGGCAGCCTTTAAGTTTTTTTTTTATTTTCAACATTCTCTCTTCCATTTCCCTAAGCAACTCTAGCCCAACTACTGCTCTATCTATTGGGTTGTCCCGACTTACTAGTGTGTTTCATTTTCTGCCATAAAGTGCCTCAAATGGGCTCATCTTTAGTGATGCTTGGTACCCATTGTTGTAGGAAAATTCTACGAAGTGTATATAATCTTCCCATTTATACGGTTTGTCCATCACGTACATGCTTAGCATATCCTCTATCACTTGGTTCACCCTTTATGTATTCCCATTAGAATCGGGATGATAGGTTGTGTTGAAGTTCAAAATTTTTCTGAACCCTTTGAATAATCCCTTCCATAACTTTGAGGTAAACTTTCTGTCTCTGTGAGACACAATTGTCTTGGGTATGCCATGCAAACATGCTACTTCCCTCATATAAATATCAACAACATTGATTTCCTTGTGAGTAACCTTCATAGGAATGAAATGGGAAACTTTGATAAGCTTTTCCACCACCACCATGATATCATCATGTTACTTGCTTGTTCTGGGAAATTTGGTGATGAAATCCATAGTCACGATTTCCCACTTCTACTCAGGAATGGGCAATGGTTGCAGCAACCCAACGGGGTGTATATGCTCAACCTTGACTTTTTGACATTCCAAACATTTAGCAATGTACTCAACAATCACCCTCTTCATCTCTAGCCAATAGTATTGGCTCTTGACTGGTGCAACTATTTTTTGATATCGTGGGTGTCTAGCATAAGGTACATTATGTATCTCATTAAAAATTGTACTCCTCAATTCATGGTAATTGGGTACATAAATTCTATTCATGTATAGGAGAATTTCATCAATTCCCAATTTATAATCTTCAACCTTTTGTTGCATTTTACCTTACTGCAATTTTTTTACTAACTCCATGTACTACAAATATGCTTTTGTAGCCTCAAAATTATTCCTTTAAGATCAATTTGATACATGTTGATGGTTGTCGCATGTAGTTCATGCACTCTCCTACTGAGTGCATCAGCCACTTTGTTTTCTTTTCCTTTGATGTGCTTAATATCAAAGTCATACTCAGAGAGGAATTTTAACCATTTGCTCTGCCTAGAATTTATAGTTGGATGATCCAACAAGTATTTCATACCATTATGGTCTGTCCTCAGCTCAAACCTCTTTCCCATGAGGTAGTGCCTCCACTTCTTCAAGGAGTGCACTATGGTTGCCAACTCCAAATCATGAGTGGCATAGAACCTTTCATTCTCTTTCAATTTTATGGATTCAAAACATATCACAAACTCATTATGACTGAGGACTCCACCAAGCCCTTCTTTGCATGCACTGGTGAAAACCACAGAATCTTCATTCAGATCAACAATCCTTGGAATTGGAGCACTGGTTAACAACTACTTCAATTGATGGAAGCTCTTTTTACATTATGTTGTCCATTGCAAATTCACTCCCTTCCTTTGCAAGGAAGTGATTGGGTGAGAAATCCTCAAAAACCCTGTAATGAATCTGTTGTAGTATCCAGATAGACCTGTTAGCACTCTGTAATTTCTTAGGCTGAAAGAGGAATTGACAGAGGTAACCACAAAACCACTTCGAGTCAAGGATATATCCCTCCAATACTCAGAGAGGGATCTCTTTGTATGATCTAACTTTGTTTGGATTGGGTATTAGGCTAGTTATGAGGACAAAAGGTTTGTTTTTTGAGTTTTTGGTTGAGACAACAAAACAGGGCCATTGGGAAAAATGGGTTCAAAAGGTTAAAGATGATTAAATGAATGAATAATTGAGACCATATGTGACAAGGCAAGGTAGTAATGTTAGTGGATCCTTATAGTTTGTGATATGGAAAAGAAGAACAGATTAGGGTTCAATTCAAATGCATAGCAGAGCTTATCTGAATTCTACATTCAAATTTCAAAAGAAAACATAAATATTGTTTAAATCCTGAACAGGGTGTTTGAAACATATCCTGGACATAATCTTCTTATAAACAATAAAGAAAGATAACATAATGTGAAACTAGAGAGAAAATAGATTACATAAAGGAACACTTCACCACATAACAATGACACAGGAATCCTGGAGCATAGATGTCTTTGTATTCATAAAAAAGAATCACTTGAAACCATCCTGACAATCTTTACAATGAATGGTAATTTTTCAATACCATTTGTCCCTTCAATTCCAACCATCATTCCCCCACTTTTAATTACATTTGGCCTTCATATATATGAAAAACTACCTCTCCTCCACTTAGGGGTTGAATGCATGATCTTAGGATCAAATTCCTAAAAGATCGACAACAAAACACAAAATCTGAGAGGTTTGAACCAACTCCCAAATTTGTGTCAACTGACCTTTGACCTTTGGAAAACATTTAATTATTTCAACATTTACATGAAACTGACATTTATCCACCCTCATTTACCATGGTTACATGTTATAACTCTTTTATACGCCACATTACAACCTTTTGGTTTGACCAAAACTCAAAAAAATTCAACTTTTTTCCAAATACAGATAAGCGTAGCGACCACCATAGATGGGTCGTGCCAGGAAACAGATGGGTCACTCCATTTCAGGGTTGTTTTTGGCCAACTTTTAGGAGTCCATTTTGAATTATGGATACTAGGTCAAGTATCCCCACGTGTCTACTTTCCAATGAGCCATCAAACTTGAGAAAATACCCATGGGAAGGCCTCCAAAAGCTGAATTTTCCAACCTTACTTAGAAGGGTCACGTCATGGGTCGCACTGCACAGAAGGGTCACACTGCTCCCAAATGTAAAAGAAACCCTATTTTTTTACAGATTTTGCTCCTTTTGAGTTTTCAGGATGGTGGCAAGGAGATCTTGAGATATCTAAGAGTGCAAATGATTTAAAAAATAACCCATCTTACCCTATTATACTTGGTGAAAAACTACAACTTTAAGAATCTTTTTCCTCTTACACTTTTGATAATGTAAAAAGTTACACTTTATTCCCTGATTATGCCATCTTGAAACCTTTCAAAAACTCACGGGGATGCATTGTAATTCCAACTTACCATGTGACAACACTGGGTATACCTGGATATATGTTTTGAAGCATTGGATATGCCACTGGACCATTACCCCTGAGCACATTATCATGAAAGCATTCTCAATTTGATCAAAAAAATTACAGAATAGATGACTAAAAAATAGATGATTATATTATAGGATCCTAACATAGGCTCCAATTGGGGATGTAAGCTCCTAAGGAGGTGTCAAGAATCTCAAATCTCTGGATTTGTAAATGAGTTCCTTATCCATTGGGATGATCCCACAACCTGTATCTTGATCTATCCTGAAACTCTGTGACTGGAAACTAGGTGATCATCCATTTTGACTTTGACTGACTTTTTGAAGTGAAAATTAATAAAATAGACCACCTGCTTGTCCAACAAGCTTATTTGCATACTTTAAATCTGATAATTGAAAAGATGTTTATCAGGTAAACTTATTCATGCACCTATAATCCTATTCTAAACAGTAGAATGCATGACCTTAATAAATATGGAATATCCAATATAACCAATCAAATATTGGATCTTGTACCTTATCTCTTTCACTGTTTTTCACCCAACTTAGAAACAGATCTGTTAATGATATGTAATAGAGGTTTTTGGTCTGATATTCATTACAAAAAGCTTGATAAACCTGACAGACAATAGAAATACTGGAAATGTATTGTGGCTCTGTGATGAACAATTTCTCCATATAAATATCCACTGGATCAAGATAGACTCGACCCATCACTGGATATTCTGACTCAGTCAATTCAACTTCATGACCAGGAACCACACATGTGCTCTCCATGTATTCAAACAACTCAGAACATGTTTGTATTTTATCTGATGAGTTTTGTACCGATACTTCTACTGAACAAGACAATGGAGCAGGTTGTTTAATCACATCCATATCATAACATCTTTTGAAATAATTATGAGTAAATGTAAACTGACTTTGAGAACACAAACCATACAACATATCAGCTATTGGGTCATGTAGTGCTTTAGATGGCTGCAACATTGGTTCTACTGACACCTCATGATTTCTCCCATGATCGTCAACCACAATGTGACCAATATTCCCTTTCACAATCTGAAATGAATTAAAGCATAAGGGCAGAGAATCAAACTGGATTAGTTCATCATCTGTTTCAGACTCTGTGATTTCATCTGATATTTGAAATTCAAGATGACTTAGGGACCGAAATTCTAGATCTAAAAAAGGTTTTGTATCATCCTTGTTTTCCTCCATTGATTCATTAAAACATTCCTCATCCTTTCTATTTACAATATTCTTGCAATGTTCTCTTAGGAGTGAGGCAAAACACAGGTGCAGGAATTTTTCTTTTACTTGAAAACTTTCTGCAATTTCCTCCTTGCAATCTTGCTTGGTATGCAGAGTTTGATGGCCATTTTTGTATTGTGATAACTGAGCTTCCTCTCCTCATGCATATAGTGTTGGTTTCTTTGAACAATTAGAATTAATCTCAAACATATAATCATCATCATGATGGTCGTATCTGGGAAAATCATCTATATATGCAAGGTCATCAAACATGCACATCATCTCGGGAGATTTTTCCACCACCATCTAATTTTGGGCTTCATCTTTGGCTATGTCGTGGATTGAATACATGAAGTAATCATTTGGTGGTTTAGGATACCAAGGTTGAGATGCAAAATGCTTGGATACATGGATCCTTGTCTTCTCTAGAATTAATGAAACATGTGATCTTTGAAGAGCAAGTTCATCTTTTCTAGTATTCTTGTGCATCACTTCGTTGATTGTGTTTGTCAAAATATCTAGTTTTATCTCTGAAGATATCAAGTTCTCCTTTTCTTTTTTATCCTTCATCATTTCTTTTAACTTTTCCTTTCTATTCAGCAGGTTATCTTCGACATCAATTGCAATCTTTTTCATTTCTTCAAGGGTTGCATTGTTCCTTTCTCTTAATTGGAATGCCATCTCAGGATCGAAGGCATATGGGACATGTAAGTGAACTAATCCTGGGGGTGGCCTTATATCAGCAGAAATTGAATGATACACCTTAATGAATCTAGCTGAAAAATGTTGCACTGGCTCCCCGACTGTCTTTTCAAGTGGTCATACTCTTCTAGGATGAGAAAGACATTTCCCATGATCACCCATCTATCTAGGAAAACTTGCGTAAATTGATGAAAATTGCTAATTCTTGCAGCTGGAAGATTCTTAAACCAATTTTTAAATTTACCTTGCAATGATAGGAAAAAAATCCTAATAAAAACATCATATTCTTCCACCTCAAACAAATCAAGAAAATCCTCAAGATTTTGAATGTGTTTTTCAGCAATGATCTTTTCATTTTCTCCATCAAACCTGGGAAAATTATTTCTATAATTTGCAGGGAGGTCATTGATAATAGAAGGAAAAAACAGAGGCATGTATCTGTCTAGGAATTTTACAGGTATAGGAGGTAAATCAAGGGGATTATAACTAACTGGAATTTCAACAATAATGGGAGATAAAGCACAAGGTTTGTGTCTAATGAGCTATCTATAGGTATCGGAGTGTGTACTAGGGCTATAGGGATGGGTTGAATCCTTTGAGGCTCTTCATCTTGAAACTGATCATTATGAATTTCAGCAATATACTCTTGACCATGATCATAATAAGAGAAAAAATAATTACAGATAAATCCAACAATGTCTTGAATACAATTTGAGCTTGAATACCTGATTTTTCCAGATTGCTTGGTCATGTTTTAGGTTCTTCCTTTGGTGGAGTCTTCGAATTGGAACTGATCTGGAGCCGATTGGATTCGTCGGGTGAATGATTTTAGCCTTCTTGTGTCTGATAACTTTCCACTATCAGTAATTAGATCTGGAACTTTCTATGTTTTATGAGGAACAGTTCCCCAGTATGGTCGCCATTATGTTAGCACTCCATAATTTCTCAGGCTGAAGGAGAAATTGACAGAGGTAACCACAAAACCACTTGGAGTCAAGGATCTATCCCTCCAAGACTCAGAGAGGGATATATCTATATGATATAACTTTGTTTGTATTAGGCATTAGGCTAGTTATGAGGACAGAAGGTTTGTTTTTTGAGATTTTGGTTAAGACAACAAAAGAGGGCCATTGGGCAAAATGGGGTCAAAAGGTTAAAGATGATTAAATGAGTGAATAATCGAGACCATATGTGACAAGGAAAGGTAATAATGTCAATGGGTCCTTATAGTTTTTGAGATGGACAAGAAGAATAGATTAGGGTTCAATTCAAATGCAGAGCAGAGCTTATCTGAATTCTACATTCAAATTTCAGAAGAAAACATAAATATTGTTTAAAGAATGAACAGGGTGTTTGAAACAAATTCTAAACATAATATTCTTATAAACAATAAATAAAGATAAAATAATGTGAGACCAGAGAGAAAACAGATTACATAAAGGAACACTTCACCACATAAATATGAAACAAGAATCCTGAAGCATAGATGTCTTTGTATTCATCAAAAAGAGTCACTTGAAACCATCCTGACAGTCTTTACAATGAATGGTAATTTTTCAATACCATTTCTCCCTTCATGTACAACCATTATTCCCCCACTTTTCATTACATTTTCCCTTCATATAGATGAAAAAATACCTCTCCTCCACTTAGGGGTCGAATGCATGATCTCAGGGTCAAATTCCTAAAAGATCTACAACAAAACATAAAATCTGGGAGGTTTGAACCAACTCCCAAATTTGTCACAACTAACCTTTGACCTTTGGAAAACATTTAATGATTTCAAAATTTACATGAAAATGACATTGATCCACCCTCATTTACCATGGTTACATATTATAACTCTTTTACACGCCACATTACAACCTTTTGGTTTGACCAAAACTGAAAAAAAATCGACATTTTTCCAAATACACAGAAGCGTAGCGACCACGACAGATGGGTCGCTCCAAAAAACAGATGGTTCATGCCAGTTCAAGGTTGTTTTTGGCCAAATTTTAGGAGTCCATTTTGAATTCTAGAGACTAGGTCAAGTATCCCCACGTGTCTACTTTCCAACAAGCCATCAAACTTGAGAAAATACCCATGGGAAGGCCCCCAAAAGCTGAATTTGCCAACCTTACTCAGAAGGGTCATGTCATGGGTCGCAATGCACAGAAGGGTCGCATTGCTCCCAAGTGAAAAATAAACCCTCTTTTTTACATATTTTTCTCCTTTTCAGTTTGCAGTATGGTGGCAAGGAGTTCTTGAGATATCTAAGAGTGAAAATAATTTAAAAAATAACCCATATTACCCTATTATACTTTGTGAAAAAATACAACTTTAAGAAGCTTTTTCCTCTTACACTTTTGATAATGTAAAAAGTTACACTTTATTCCCTGATGATGCCATCCTAAGACCTTTCAAAAAATCATGGGGATGCATCATAATTCCAACCTACCATGTGACAACATTGGGTATACCTGGATATCTGTTTTGAAGCATTGGATATACCACTGGACTATTAACCCTGAGCACCTTATCATGAAATCATTCTCAATCTGATCAGAAAAATTCCAAAACAGATGACTAGAAAACAAATGACTATATTATAGTATCCTAACAAGACCCATGAAGGATCTGACTTTGGTCACATTATTATTTGTTTTCCACCCTTTAATGGCCTCAATATTTTCAAGGTTCACTACTATCCCTTCTTCGGATATGATATGCCCCAAATAGTGAATTTGGTTCTGATAAAATGAGCACTTGCTCAATTTGGCATACAATTGGTGCTCTCTTAACACTTTTAACGCCATCCTCAAGTGATTCTCATGTTCTTCTTATGAATTGGAATATATAAGGATGTCATCCAGAAAAACAATGACAAAATTGTCTAAATATTCTCAGAAAACACCATTCATTAACCACATGAACACAGTAGGTAAATTTGATAACCCAAATGGCACCATTGTGAATTCGTAATGATGATACCTTGTCCTGAAGGCGGTCTTACTGATGTCTTCATCTATGATACTTACTTGATGATATCCTGACCTGAGATCAATCTTTGAGAATATCCTTGTATCATTTAATTGATCAAAGAGATCATCGATCCTTGTCAAAGGATACTTGTTCTTTATAGTCACTTTTTTCAATTGTATGAAGTCAATGCACAATCTCAATGTATCATATTTCTTCTTCACGGATAAAACTAGGGCGCCCCAAGGTGACACAACTAGGCGTATATACCCCTTCTTCAAAATTTCTTCAAGCTACATTTGTAGGTCCTTTCGCTCTGGTGTACTCATTCTGTAGGGAGTCTTTGATACTGGAGATCCTCCAGGCATCAAATTTATAGAGAAATCAATATCTCTCGTTGGGGGTAGTCCTGGGATCTCCTTAAAGACATCCTCAAAATATTTCAGGATTGCATGATCCTCAATATTTGGCACCTTATCCTTAGGTTCTTCATCCATATGGGCTGCAAATATTTGATATCCCTTCATGTAACACTTCTTCAGTTGCATTGTTGATATCCCTTGGACAGTAACTGCCTTGGGAATTCCTTGGACTATTCTTGGGTTCCCTTTCTCATTCAGGAAAGTAAATGCCTTGTTATGATAGTCTAAGATAGCATGGTTTTGGTTCAACCAATCCATACCAATTAGACAGTCATATGAACCCAAGGGAAGGATGTTCAAATATGCCTTGGTACTTATCCCATTCATGTCCATCGGACGTGATTTAACCAGCTCAACAACTTTTCTCTTGGTTCTTGTAGCCAGCTGCACCAACAAATATTTCTCATGCTTGCTTCTTTGAAAATGAAATCTTTCCACTACCTTAAGATCTATATAGTTATGACTAGCTCATGAATCTATTAAAATAGTAAAGGCATGGTTATTGATTATACCTTCTACTTCAATCATGTGTGATTGAAATTTTGTTTGCTTGTTGTCCAGGGCTGCATAGATCCTTGTTACACTTATTCCCATGTATTCTATTGTTTCATCTTGTTGTACATGGTGGACATCTCTCACTTTGTCACTTTTGTGAGGACAATATCTATATTTATGGTCTCCTTTACAACCCCAACATTGAATGGGTGTATGCCATGGTCTTTTCCCTCCTACCTTAGCCATGTTGTGCTCTCTAAAAGATGGTTGTCCTTGAGGATTGTTTCTGAAAAATGGTGGCTTGCTCCCCTTCTGCCTCTATTCCCTCTTAAACTTCTTCTCGTCTTCCCAAGTTCTTTGGAAAGTAGGCTTTCCTTTATGCTAATCATATAAGCACTTGGCTCTCCTTATGGTTTCCTCCAAAGTCTTTGGATCATCATATTGAATCGTGTCACTAATAAAGGATGGAATCCCACTCTTATATTTCTAAATCTTAACGGTCTCATCCTTGATGAAGGAGACATACTTCAACAGTTCTAAACATCTCCTTTCATACTCATCAATGGTCATGCTGCTCAGTTTGAGTTAAAATAACTCTTTCATCTTTTTGTCATAATACCTCTTGGTCAGGTATTTCTTCTCAAATTTCTTCTTGAATTCATTCCATGTAACATTCTTCTCTCTGATGTGTTGCACTTGCACCAGTTGATCCCACCACATGGATGTATTTCCTTTCAGCTGGTAAATAACAATTCTTCCTTCTAAATGAGAAGAATAGTTATGCAATTTGAAGTACTTCCTCATTCCTATCAGCCATGTCTCATCATCTTAATCCTTCTTGTGTTCACCATCAAAAGTATGAGGTTTGATCTTGTTCATTTATCCTTTCAATTCATCCACCCCAGACCTCCTATGATGCTTCCTCATAGGGTATAGACTAGATATGTTGTGTTCTCTCCTATTGGAATGACTTTGGGAGTGATGATGATGTCTGTTATCACTCCTTGATCTTCCTTTTTCCCTCAGGGATCTCGTGGATTCCCTATTTGTTGGAGCCACTCTCCTTATCCAACTTATTTTCAATTTTGTCTAGGATTTTCATTAACTTCATATTGAAGTCTTCCTGTTGTTCCTTAACCTTCATAAGCCTCTCATTATTATCCTTTTGGATCTGGACATATGTTTTCATTTTCTGAGGGTCTTAGCCAGATTTATGTCTTCCTCCCTTCCTCCTCCATGTCCATTGGAATTGGTTCTTCCAAACCCAACTGGACATTCATCCCTCTGATTCATCTTCTTGGCTATAGACTATCTGTGTATAATCCATCTATATACACTTTTTCATAACTCTTCTTTGTTCTGGAAGTTGTTTATTCTACAAAAATGTGCAGCCAACAAAACTTTTCCAAGATAACTATTCTTAATGATTTCATGAAAACACAAACCATTCTGATTCATCAATAAATCAGACTTATTTTCTACTAGTTTCCTGAGAAATTCACTATTCAAATCCAATTTCTGGGTGAACAATTATCTTCTATTGTTCAATACCTTTCCAATTCATGATTCCATGCTCATTTCTGAGTTTTTGAGCAGGAATTTATGGATACTTGAACAATGTCTTTTTGGGGTTGCAATCCCTGAACATGGATTCTTTCATCTCAGAGACAAATTGGCCCTTGGATCTATGTTGGATCCTCTCTTCAAGTTTAAATACCTTCTATACTTCATTAGGTGTAGGTTTGTACAAATCAAAAACCCCATGGGCTCTTTCTTTAAGCCCCCCCTCCCATTTTTTATGTTCTCAAAAACAATTTTCGAGCACCAACCCTTTTTCTTCATCCCCCTTATCTCATGTGACCACAGCCTGTGACCCAACACTAATAGATAGATGTTTATCTTGTGCTTCAAGTCTCCAGGTCTCTGTAACTTTGGGCTTCATAGGTTTTCCTTTCACCTCACCTCATTTTCTCTTAACATTGAAGTGGAAAACTTTCGAACAACTGCCTCTTCAGAGCTTCGACGGACTTTGCACCCACACACTTCTAATCTTTCGAATGCCAAATCTCTGAAAACTTGGAGGAAATATGATCAACAGTCCTCATTCCCTGTTTAGATCAGTAGTCAATAGGAGCTATGAAACTCTTGGCTAAAGGAGTTATGAGGCTCCATCATGCATTGCCTTCCAAATTGTCGAATGATGAAACCATGAAGGGTTGAGATCTATGGTCGACATTCACCTGTCAATAGACGATCGGGATTGACTCCAATTCCAGAAACTAATAAAATTGTTGATATCTTAATCACTTTAATATCGATGGTATTGGTCAATTTTGAACCTCAAACGTGCTCAAGGTTTAACAATGACCCCAACTTTTGCAATGGAAAGATGTGTGATGGAGCAAAAATCATGTCTATCATTGATATTCAACCCTGATGGAGATCTATGATCCCTATGGATTGTGGAATGTGAAGTATCTTCTTCATTAATTCTCCTTTGGATTTTCACAATCATTTCTATCTATTGATCTAGTCAGCAACCACGTGCTAGAGGGGTGCTATGTGGCAAATCCCAAGAAGTGGACACATGGCCCAATTTGAGGGGTGACACATGTCAATTTCTAATTGGCCAAATCAGTATTTTAAAAGCACAAAACACATTAATACATGGCATGCATCTTGTTTTTCCACATCACCCCAGGTGATGTCATCAAGCCACATCACTTTGGTGCCTCGTGACTTTGGAATTTCAGGACTTCGAGACTCTGGGACTTCGAAGATCCAAAAGTTCTTCCTTCATCATCTATTATTTCCTTCAAACACTGAATTCCCAAACCCCTTAACTTTTCTAGGGTCCACATAGTATAGCTTTCATCAATCAAGGTGGTGACATGTGACCCCACCATCAAGTGACATGTGTTAGGTCCCAATTGGTACTAAGGGCATATCAAAAGTAAAAAAACAAGTGACACGTGGCAGACTTAGGGTAGGTCGACATCACCCTAGGTGACATCACCATGCCACATCATATCTAATGCTTCGAGACTTCGGTGATTTCTTCTCATCGACACTTTTTCAAAAATGTCGAACTGCCAATCAAGTCCACATCACTTCGACGCTCTGAGACATCGAGGATTTCTTCTCATCGGCACTTTTTCAAAACTACCGATCAGGGCCATGTCACTTCGGCATTCTGTGATTTCAACACTTCAGAAGATCTCTCTCATCTGCACATTTTCAAAACTCTTAAACTACATGTTGTGTTGGTTTTGCCACATGGGTGAGAAAAAACACAACACTTACTTGCCTAGTTAAGTTAGCTAAACAAGATAGAGGTTTGTGAGTTGATTAGATAACCAAATACACATGAAACAAGAAAATAAAACTAAAAAAAGGAGAAATAAATGTTAGAGAATCTTGCAAGAACTAGAACCATGAAAAAAAAAAATTGGCAATCATATAGCTACCAATGGATCAATATATTGATAGGTTAACATCGTAGAGAAAGGCATGGACTTATGAATATCCTCTTCCTCCTTGGGAGGGATCTTGAGTTCCCTAATAGAGATATCTTCTCTTCATGCAATGGAAAGTGATCATGGTGAAGAAATACAATGTAGATCCTCTCAAGAGGTGAGTGGAATGGCCCTTTCTATAGTGCTTGAATGATTAAAAGAGAAAAGAGGATTCTCCATGAATAATTATTGCAGCATAACAATACCTTGAAGTTCTTATTTTTCTAGCACACTCATGGAAAATA
Organism: Picea mariana; assembly: GCA_032191745.1. Lineage (NCBI taxonomy): Eukaryota > Viridiplantae > Streptophyta > Pinopsida > Pinales > Pinaceae > Picea > Picea mariana. The sequence continues at coordinate 14,712 of JASDQU010508876.1, read as the reverse complement.
TTTATAGTGTCCATCCATGGAAAGATAAAATTGGTTCATAGTGTGAACAAAGGGTCTTTTAGGGAACTTCCTAGCCCTTGACCAACCTCTAAGCTAGATTTCACTCAGATATAAGTGTCAAATCATGTTGGGGGTCGGACTGGAAGTGGTTGAGAGGTCGAAAAGATTCATAAATTCATCGTTCATGAGAAGTGTGTGGATTTTCTTGTAGATAGTCGTGCATCTTGCGCATAGTGCATGCTTAGGGTTGTGTTAGCCTGCGCATTCTGTGCACAGTGCGTGTGCTTGCTTTGGTGAATTTGTGCAGTTTAATTTTTGAACCAAGTGTATAGTTTTATTCCTTTTTGATGGATTTTGATGTTGTAGGTGTACTAATTGTTGTTGGCATTGATGTCTTTCTTCAACCATTTTGTGCAGTGTTGCAGATGATTTTTCAATGATAACAGATGCCCACTGATGTGTTAGTTTAGGAGCATATGTATAGTCGAAATACATCAATGTTTCTTTTTCTTAGAGTGCCATTGTGTGGAAGAGTGAAAAGAGGAACTGCAAGATAGATTTGTTGGAGAGAGAGGGAAAATGTGGGAACCAAACCTTTCTCTAGGAAGAAAAAGTGAAATATGTATACAAACGAGGCAAGCATGCCCCATGCTCATGTCATGAAACCAAAATGTGGGACTATAATTGGTGATGGATGATGATTTAGATACCTGCAGCGCCCTCGGGGGTGATTGATAATGGCAGATGATGATTTTGAATGGTGAACTGGCTCTGAAGTGAGTAAAGGAGGAGGGTGAGATGTGTCGATGACTCATAGGCATTGATGGCCTAACAAATTCATAGTTCTTCGATTGGTATGGAAAGATGCAACGCTCACGTAGTAAGACCCACCTTAACATGATAGTTTGTTGAAGTCAGATGTTATGGGGGTCAACAAAATTAGAAAGCGATGATGACTCTCTCTATGTCATCTGAGACTCCTCATTGAAAAGGTAATGAGATTCAATATATTATCGCCCTTCTGGAAACTGTGTTGATGTCAACAAGAAGGGAGACGCCACGTCAAGAAGCAAAGGGGATTTTTGAAATCCATTGAGTAATGGGTGATATCAGGTATTGATGGGTAACATGGACAAAGTCAAGTAGGGATGATTTTAAGGATGGAAATTTATTTCAAAATGTAGAAACCTTAGCGAAACTTACTAATACTTCATACACCAACTATAAATGTTTGGCGATATTTTTGTAAAAATATTCAAATTTTTAAGGATTTTATATAGTTTGTATAAAATTTTGGCGATTTTTTAGGTAAAATAATTTTATCCTATAAAATTTGGGCGAATCATTTTTAGAATAGCGAATTATTTTTTGGGAAAAAACATGGAAAATTAGCCCATGAATGAAATTTAGCCCCTAAAATCATCCATGAAGTCAAGACACTATGGGCCTTAGGACTTCCCTTGGTTGGGGTGTTGAAGGATGATTGGAAGCAACCGTAAAACGGGAGCTAGTGTCAAGGGGACAACTAGACATGGGGTTAAATTGTGTCGGAGGCTAACAAAGTGGAAAAACTTAGAGATCATGGGTACATGGATTTGGGATACTTGGGGTTTGTTAACGATGTCGATATGAAAAAAGGGTGGATGCCCCAACCAAGGGTGACATGGGTTACTTTGCTGGGTAAAGGAAGGCCATCGAGGATGACAACTAAATATCTATGTATATGTTGGAAACAAGGGATTTATACAATTACCAAATAAATAAAGAATAATTTGGGTTGAGTATACAAGTACAGAAATGGGTGCCCCAGTGAAAATATGGCTTGGCCTATTTAAAGCACAAATTTGTGAAAGATAATTGGTGGAGGGTGGGGGCCCCATGGGTGGGTTTTTGTATTAGGTAAATGGATGGAGGACAATCTGCAGATGGGAAAACTGATGGTTGATGAGATGGAGGTCTAATGGAACTATGGGGGTGCAATCAATAGAAACAAGTGTAGGATGATATGACCCAGGATTCCATTGGGAAGGTTAGAAATATGATGAGAAGTATGGGGTTCATTTTCGGAAGTGAAAAATACTATCGGGACTCCCAATCCTAGGGGGTGAAATCAGCATGAGTGTCAAGTAGCCAAGGGGAACTATGAATGGGACAACTCATGTGGGGGAGAGTGTTATCGATTGATAGTACCAAAATGTGGCAAAGGTAAATATATTGCAGAGCTAGATGTAGGGACCCTAAAGGAAAATGTTAGAGGGTGTGATTGGGATATGCAATTAGTTTACAGAGGGAATAATTACATGCCAGTGTCGAACATATACCTGAAGGGGTTGTAAACTTGTTGAACAAGTACCTGCACACAAAAAAATAAATACCTAACGTAAACAATAGTTGATGATAAAGAATATATAACGAATATTTGATTAAAACTGAAAGTGAGCATGCGTACCCGAATGTGGAATGAAAAAAATGCTCCTCTGGGGAGAAGTGCAGATCATAACCCAGGGAATATGAATGTGTAGATGGCGGGATCAAAATCTTGTGGTTGAGAATGGATCAGAAAATGGAGGCTCTGGACTCGTGTAACAAAGTGTGGAAGTTGGGGAAAAGGGGTTATATATGGATGGTGGTCCCACAAAGCCACCTCATTTTCACCGACACTATTGTTGATCTAACGATAGAGCTGTGAGGTGTTTTGGAGATTATGGGAGCGTGAGGCTATCGATCCGAGAGTGGCAAGAGACAAGCTAGTGGTCTTATCAGCTTGCATTTTTGTAATTGGATGGATGTTGGGTAGGGGTTGTATGAAGGGTCGTACATGGGTTTTTAAGGGTAGGGGCCCACTAGTGCACAGGAAAAAGGGGAATACCCGCACATGTATGTGCAGGTAAAACCCGATTTCCTGCACATTATGTGCAGGTTTTTTTCCTAACAGTCGTGCACTGAGGAATGCGCGGTTGCAGTGAGGAAACCAGCGAATAATTTGTAGCTATGTCAGATACATCCATCATATGGGTGCGTGGGTAGGAAAAGCAGGCGTGCATTGAATGTGTGCCTGTAGGAGTGACATTTGTGCACCTATGCATGGTTGTGGGTGTGATAGTTGTGCATTAGTGCATAGTTGTTTGAATAACAGTCATGCATAGATTCTCAACTAGATGGGGGAAAGTCGCACACTGTGTGCAAGCTCAGGGGTGGATGACTTTGTGATGTTGATGATTTTTTATGTATGATGTGGCCAATCAGGTGTTCTTGGGTGAATACAGGTGATCAAAAGAGTTGAGTATGATGTCGGTCCACTGGTGAGAGAGGGACTAGGACCGATTGAGAGAGGTTGTGAGGGAGTATTCTGGAGTATGCAAACACTTGGAAGCCTACGCGTTTCTCAAGTTTTTCGACTATTCTCTGATACGGTCGCAAGAGTGCCTACTCCATTTTTTTATTAGGATGTGGAGCACTGATCTACAGTGATTCTTGGTGAGGGGGGAGCAGCTGACGTTCTCTACGGTAGAGGACGCCTACTTTTTGACAGGACTCCCATTCCGTGGGAGACCATTGGTCGTTGATCCCCATCTTCCAGGGGAGGATATGGTGGAGACCATCATGGCTCAACATTGTTCTGGGTCGAACCCTATGTCAGGTTCGGTCGTGTGGATTGAGGCCATAGATGACTTGTTGACTGAGTGCATCACGACCATGGTGGTGAGGATATATGGATCCTTGGGTACTCAATGGATCAAAAGTGGTCAGCTAAGGGTGGTTGAGGAGGTCTTGGATGGAGACCTGTTTAAATTGGGTGTGTTGATACATACCTGGATGGTTTTGCAGTTGAACCGGCATTGGCGTGCCAATTCCGATGATTTTTCATTCAGGTCGGTTTTGGTGGTCTGGTTGTTGGAGAGGGTGCCTCTATTGCACCCGCTAATTCTATTGGAGGCAGTGTTGTGGCAAGAGACGTGATTGATGCAGTGGGTGCATGTATTCGCTCGACATGGAGGGGGGGAGGGTGGCCATTACTTTACAGCCACAGTTGCTTGAGTGTGGCGTCAGATGCCACATTTGATTCTTTATTATCCATATGTTGGTATGGATTACAGACATGACCCTAACATGGTGTTGCCTCCTAGGGAGGACTAGGACCATAGGGGTATGTGTTGTATCTATTTTTTTGTTTTGATTTTGGTAGATAACAATGATCAGAAATGTATGTGGATGTTGACACTATATCTTTGTTGTTTTGTAGATGTTGGACCCCAGGGTCGAGAGGCAGAGGTTGTCTGGGAGCCGACTCGACAGAATTCGACTTGACAGGATCCCGCAGTACCGAGGGTTGGGTAAAGGCATTGGTGAGATGATTTCGGTGTCGGGTCGTCCAAAGAGCCACAGGGAGATGCTGAAGTTGTGCTATAGGATCTACACTGACAGTTACAACGGGTCCTTTAGGGGGTGTCAGAGGGCGTATGGGCCCACATATAGGACGACGATGTCCTGGACCAGTGTGTGGGGGTACTCACAGAGTGGCATGCATTGATCCACAGGGCAACAGTGGCGGGGGAAGTTATGACTGGTCAGCTTCCTCCTGGAGCTGGAGAGCCCCCAGTTGGTGGGGCACCTCCGGCTGACAGAGGACCTGGGGGGGGATATTTAGGGGAACCTTGAGTGCTGAGTTGATATGTACATGTTTGGGGACCTGATTTTGTATAGGGTATTTGATACCCAATTTTGTACTCATAGGGATGATCGGACTCATGAGCCTACAAACAGTTGTATATATATATATTGTAAAAAATTGATGACCTCTATGATATATATGATGGATATATTGATCATTCTTGTCTTTATGTTTTGTGTTTATGATTTATGATGTCTATTGTTGTCTTTTGACAAATGTATGATGTTGTGTATATGATGTTTTTAACATGATAAATTCCAATCCAATACTAGGTTAGACATGTGATATGTTACTTGATTGAGGTTTCTTGGAATATGTGCAAATGTGATGGAATCAAAGTTGCGAGATAGGAGTCTAACTTGCAGGTATTTGCAGAAGAGGAAAGGATCATGAACATGATGCATGATGATGAGTTGTAGGACAACAAGCTGGGAATCTAATAGAATGTTAAGCTGACGAATGTGGTGGTGACTGGCCTTGACAAGGAGGCCAATGACGACATCATATTTGGCTTAGTTTTTAGTGGTCAGGCCTAAGCATATGCCACTGGAATGGAGTAGTATATGTGAGGGGCTATAGAGGTCCCAAGCGGTCAAAGCGAGATTCTGGGTCCACCGACTGGCACCTTCATCGTAACCAATGTGGTAGGTTGACGAATGATGCATCTGTCAATAACACGGTTGATAGATCAGACATTAGGAGTGGTGGTTGTAAAGAAGACTATAAAATCTATAAATGTGTACAAAGAGAAACCTAAGGTAGGGGTGTTATGCTTAGGCCTAAAAATTCTTCAAGTAAAACCCGTTGATGGGTTCTTTGAGAGGGTAGCCTTCTGGAGAGGCCAAGATGTAGGCGCCTTTAGTGAGGCAATGTTGAATGATGAAGGGCTCATGCCATAATGACTCAAATTTCCCATGTATGAGAGTGTCATGGGTGATGTCATAGGATAACATGAGATCACCTTCGTTGAATGAGCAAAGGTTGACATGGTGATTAAAGGTGGCTTTGGACCGTTTTTTAGTTTCTTTGTTGTGTTGTAATTAAGATCGACGGTCTTCATCAAGTGACTCTAAGGTCAGTAGGTGTTGTTCCATTGGAGCAGTGTCAGGTAAGAGCTCTATGGAAGTGTATAATGTTGGGATTTTTCACTCGATAGGGAGGGTGGCTTCAATCCCATGGACGATCTGGAATAGTGTAAAACTGGTGGCAGTTTTGATTTTCGTGCAATAAGCCCATAAAGAAGAAAAGAACATATGATGCCAGTTGGTCTTATGTTTGTTGATGGTGCATTGTATCATGGTTTTGAGGAATTTATATACAGCCTCAACTTGTCCATTGGACTGAGGGTAGTATGGGGAGGAAAACTCATGGGTGAAGCCTAGTTTTAAGAAGAGTTCAGAAAAGATCTAGTTCTCAAAATGTTTACCATGATCGGAAACTAACTGTTGGGGAACTCTTAACCGGGTAATGACATGATTGAAGAAAAAGTGCAATGTTGTGTCTCCAGTTTTTTTAAATGTGGGCATGGCTTCGGCCCATTTGGTAAAGTAATCCACTGCCACGATAATGTACTTGTGTCCATTTCTGGATGGAGGATGGGAATTCATAAAATATATGCCCCATTTTCAAAAGGGGTCGGTTGTGATGACTGGGTGTAGAAGAGCTGGAGGATCTTGTTCTTTGTTTGCATAAATATTTCATTTATCACATCACTTGACAACGTGGATGCAGTCATGAAACAAAGTGGGCTAGAAGTATCATGCACAAATTATTTTTTGTGTGGTGGACATACCCGAGAGGTGACCACCGCAAGCACCGATGTGGAAATCATTCAATACTATGTCGGCTTCATCGATGGTAAGACATCGTCAAAGGATGGTATCTACCCTACCTCAATAGAGAATGTCTCTGATGAGGAGGTATCGGGGGGCCTAATGGTGAATGTGTCGACGTTCATATTGAGAGAGATGAGACTCGAACTTCTATGTATGAAGGTAGACGAGGAAGTCATCGTACCAAGGGTCATCAGAGGGGATGAAGAAGAGGTGTTCATCGGGGAAATCCTCATTGATGGGGGAATCTTTGGCATCCGAGGGAAAATACAGAATAAGTTTGGCTAGGACAAGGGATTTTTTTATTTTGGGAGTATTGAACTATAGATCATATTCTTGGAGGATAATGATCCATCAGGAAAATTTGTCGTTGCTCTGTCATTGACTAAGAAATTACTGGATGGGGTTGGAATCTACTACGACCTTGGTAGTTCGAAGCAGAATGTAATGCATAGTTTTTGGACTGCAAGGACAACTGCTAATGTGAGTTTTTCATCGTGATTATACTTCAAGGGTGGTCCTGAAAGGTTTTTACTAATGTAGTAAATCACATGTTCATGCCCATCATCCCCCAATTAGACGAGGACTCCTGTGACTGAAACAGAAGAGGTTGATAAGTAGAGGATGTAATCGTGATCATAGTCTGGAGGACTAATCAAAGGGGCATTGGATAGGGCAGCTTTTAAATCATAAAAAACAAATTGAGCATGTTTGTCCAATCGAAATGGGATATCATGGCACAGTAGGTGGAGAAAACCATGTGCGCGAGTAGCATAGTCTGGGACAAAGCGATGTAAAAAGTTGGCTTTGCCTTGTAGGCTCTGTAGTTGACATAAATTCCTAGGTGGTGAAATTTATGTGATAGCTTGGACCTTGAGGGGATCCACAGTGATGATGTTTTGGGATACAATGAACCCGAGGAAGCGTCTGGTAGTGACACAAAAGATGCACTTGAGGGGTTCAAGTGGATATTGTATTGGTGACATCGCTGGAAAATGATGTGTAAGTCGTCCAAATGTTGGGTTTTCTTTTTGGATTAAGCAGTGAGGTCATCCAAGTAAGAAAGAATGATGCAAGCAATATCATGTAATATGTAGGTCATGGCCCGTTGGAAAGTAGCACTGGAATTTTTGAGTCCAAAGGGCATGACACGATAAGCAAAGGTACCCCAAGGGGTTGTGAAAGAAGTTTTGTATTGATCTGTTGGGTGGATCTGAATTTGATTGTATCCAGAGAACCCATCCATAAATGATAGTGCCTCATGGTCGGCACAATCATCGATCATTTGGTCGATGAAAGGGTTTGGGAAGTTGTCTTTGGGACAAGCGTGGTTGAGGTAGTGAAATTTTGTGCAGACGCGAATAGTTCCCTGTTTTTTGTTAACAGGGATGGGGTTGGAGACCCAAGAAGTGTACAAAATGGGGTAAATGAACCCAATCATGTGTAACTTGTCAATTTCGGCTTTGATAGTCGCAGCTTTGGATGGGTGTAGGGGGCATTGATTTTGACGAATAGGGGTGATATCCATCCATGTTTCGATTCGATGTTCGACTATAGATGGATCAAGGCCAGGCATCTCTATATATGACCATGAAAAAATATCCTGGTATTCCTGAAAGAGATCTTTGTAAGCAATGATTTCTTTAGGGGAGCATGCGGCGTCGATGGTGATCTCTACTATGATTCCTGGTTTAATGGAAATGTCAATTTTGACTATGGGGGAGATGTTGGCCATGTTTCCTTCTTCAAAAGAATCGAGGGTAGGAATAGGGTTTTTGAACCACTCAATATGCCCTAGAGGAATAAAATCCTTGATTTTGATCATGCACAGGGAGGCTTGATCAAGAGGGTGATATACCTCTTGTGAGAGGAAAAGTGCTCGATGATGGAGCACATTCCAAGGAAAATCAGGGGTAGTTAGTTCCTCCAAGATATCTTCGTCACAGTGGAAAATGCGAGAATATAGGGGATCCTGGGTGATGGCAGGGGGAACCGTCAATGGGTAAGTGTTATTGTCCTCAAGGGAAGAGGGCGTAGAAGGGATATTGGGTACAGGGTGTGATGGCTTGCTTGACATAAAAAAAATGTCATGATATTGTGGATGGTATCTCATTCACGTGGAGACTGACAAAGAAATATAACAAATTTTAGTAATGTGAGCAGCAATAGGGAGAGCTTGAGGAGGATCAAGCAGGGATGTGTGGTGTACCGCAGCTAATGTTTGGTGGAATTGAGGTAGAGATGGGAAATTATGAGTGTAATAGCCATACTCTGAGCATATAGCACAAGTGAAATTGGTTCGTAACCCTTTCTTGTATGTGGTTGAGGACTCYGTAGTAGCAGCAGAGGTACTTGGTGGAGTGGTAAGCAATGGGGTTGATTTGGGGAGCTGRATAATATTGTGTAACTTGGGAAGAGTGGGACATATGTTAGTTGGGTGTCTATCTCTTTTGCATAGTGCGCAAGGAGTTTGAGCTTAGGGAGGGAGCGGAGATATGGGCTCGTTCTTCCTTCATTTTCCCCCAGTGGTGGTGGTGTTTCCTCTAGTTGGGGGTGAGGGTGGTGTGGCAGGATCCTGTACTGGGATCTACATCGGTAATCCCTCTATCTGAGGAGGGAGAGATAGTGGAGGAACCATAGCGGGTGGATGGAGATACCATACAGGAGTGGTAAGAACCATGTTGAGAAGGGTGAGGGTAGCAGTTGCATGGTTCTTACCACTCCTGTATGGTATCTCCATCCACCCGC
>JASDQU010508874.1:10421-35878 GCA_032191745.1 Picea mariana | reverse complement strand
TGACCCATTTCTGAGGCCGAAAATCTAAATGCTGCACTTTGACCGAGGTACCTAGTGACCAAATTTTAGGACATCTACCCAGGTGGAAATTGTGGGCTGCAATTGCACCTTGATCGGATTTTGTGTGGTTATTGGGAAATATCACCAACTCTTTCGGGATATGCACCCTTTACCCCTCATTATAACTAATTACTTCATCCTTCACTAGTTCCTCTTCCAGTGGATTTAGACCCCACCGTCGAGTGCTATTAGAAGGTCCAATGCTATTTGAGAGGAAGAATGTTACATCTTTTAGAACACGAGCATTTGTTTTCTTTGTTCTCCTACGTGGACAAAATCCACCTATCCACATATATACTTTATCAGAATGATTTATATATGATGCCTTTCTGATTACATCTAATTTTGAAATATATTATGAAGGTTCAAAAAATTACAGCAAAGGCTCTTGACCATTTATTGCTCTCATCCCCATTTGCACACATCCACTTAGCTAGTTAGACATCATAGGGGACCCACATAATCCCCATCGTTCTAGATGCTTGCTAAATCTCCCTCCTCTCTTAGGGGGAGTTCCTAGTCTTGCCCACTCATTGGCTTCACCTTCTCACACCCCTGTGAGTGCTACTGTCTTGGGATCAACATTTCTTGGTTCCACTTTACTTGGGTCCACCTCCCAAGTTTAACCATCCACTCGCTCTCCTTTACATGGAAGTGGGGGGGCAACTTATTCTCAAGGGGGAAGTAAAAACCCACCTAGTCCCCCTCAAGGGTCAAGTACACAAAAAACTCACACCATGGCCGGAACTAATCCTCCACCACTACCTCAGATGCCATACTTGGCTTCCCTCAACATACCGGATCTGACTAAAATCACCAATGATCCTATATTGCACAACCCCACATGGCCCGCAATTCCTACCAAAATGCCTTGAGATATCCCCAAGTTTGAAGGAAAAGTAGGAGACGACCCCACCAACCATATCATGACCTTCCACTTATGGTTCTCTTCAAACAACTTCATGGATGATTTCATCCGATTGAGGTTATTTCAACGCACACTCACTAGACCATCAACCAAGTGGTATATAGAAGAAAAATATGGGTCCCATGTGACCTTTGAATCCTTGGCCAAAGCATTTTTGAGCTTCTTTCAATTACCAATTCGTCATGACAATGATCTCGAACTACTCTTAGATTTTAAACAAACCTCCACCATGCACATCACTAACCACATTCACGAATGGCGTCAACGATGTAGTCTCTGCAAAGATGAAGCCACCCCGAAAAAATGTCTCAATTGGTTCCTCAAATCACTTATTTCCCTCCTTGCCAAAGATGTGGCCACCACCTTCCCCCAGTTTGAAGAAGAGGCCATTAGCAAGACCCAACAGTTCGAACTCATTTACTCACAGTCAGGGTACTTATATATGGTACTACCGCACTCCCTGAGACCTGTGCCATTCAGCCAAGACAAACCAGGGATGTCTCACTCCATGGATGGATTGATTGGTACCACATCACACCACAATCCATACCCCCCATAACCAACTATGTATGGTACACCTCCATATCCACCGGTATATGGAGGAAATCCTTACTATCCCCCTCCCCCTTATCAACAACCATACCCTGTTGCCCTTCCTCCACCCATAAGTGGACCCTTGCCGACATCCATTACGCGCCCAACTGTTCAACCTAATTCTGGGAACCCCTCTACTCCTACTTATACCCTAAGCACTAGTGAAAGCATCATGCCTTCCTACATATCTTATAGATCAGTACCACAACATAACCCTTACTTCCCATTTCCTGGTCCTCCCCAGCCCATTGCCTCTCCACAAGGGAAACCACATGTGAGGGTTAACTTTGTTCAACCCTCTCCCATTCAGCAAGTTCACCACTTCGAACAACTAAATACGGCCAATCCAACCCATCCGTCAAATAATTCCAAAAAGAAAGGCAAAAACTGAAATAATAATAATCCAGGACCAGGAGAGAACCACCCCCAACAGAATCAACCTGCCAAGGGCAACCAGAATCAAAGGAACCAAAATCCTCAAGGGGGAAATAACAACAAATGCCAAGGGAAAAATAAAACAACCTTCAGACCAACCTCCCTTGTGTCCTTTGCAGTGAGTTTGGTCACTATAATCACCATTGCCCCCAAATCGCTGACTTTAAATGGATGAAAGCCTTTATGAATGGAACACATCCTCCAACACCATCTGCCCCTTAGTAGGCCCCACAAAAATATGTGCAACAAACACCCCCAGCTGTGCTCCAAAACCCCATTCCACAACAAGGGGTGATGAACACCCAACAAGACATGCATCCTACCCTACCATAGATGGGACAATATCCCAATCTGGGAAATCCTATATATCACACTATTCTCCTCATTAGTGAGGAAGAAGTTCTTCTACAAACACACACTCGTCAATACAACGCACCCCCTGAATCTGATCCCATCACCTCAGAAGCACCCCTAGTCGCAACCGGACCCCCTTTGATAATTCATCACCCTAATACTGAAACACCCCTTTGTATTCCCCACATCCCATTACGCAGGAATGTCCACAACCCTAAGGCTAGGGAGGCTCATAATTACAGTCTGGTCGATGACTTGGCACAATATCCCACCACCATGTTAGTCTTAGAAGTCCTTCAAACTTGTCCCACTCAATGGAAGGCATTACTTTCCACCTTGGGGGAGGTTGAACCTGCGATACCCACCTCATCACATTTGATCTCAATAGTGGAGAACCTCACCTCCCCACTCTCGTTGCTTTTCAAATACCATTTAAAATCCAGAACATCATAGTTCATCGATGCATAATTGATGAAGGTGCATCCACATGCATCATGTCCAAATCCGTCTGGCAGAAACTTGGTTCTCCTGAGATCATACCATCTGCCATTACCTTAAGTGATTATGACGGACAACCATCTTCCCCTAAAGGGATCTTCCAAAATTTCCTTGTTGGACTCGGGGACAAAACCATTCTTATTGACATTGAGGTTATCGATGCCCCCCTCGATTACAATATCTTGTTCTGTCGTAGCTACATGTACGCTATGAAGGCAGTAGCCTCTTCCATGTTTCGAACCATGATGTTCCCCCATAACGGGAATACCATCACCATCGATCAAGTTTCACATTATGAGCCTAACCCATTTGCCAACATCAACAACATCCTTCCCTTCGTCCACACTAATCCCAATACTTACCCACTCATCGAGATGGGCCCCGAAATTTTCAAAGACCCATCCTTTCTAGGGAAATACCATGGAGCACCACCGCTCATTCATCCTTTTGCATAGGTATGTGTTGTCTCATCCAATGGAACTGAAATTGGAGATACCCTTCCTCCCCATGAGGCCTCTCTTATATCTGACGTCCCATTAGTCGTAGAGATTCTTCCTCAGGATCTCCCTGAAAACCCTCCAGCTTCACCTTTTTCTGATTTCACCTTACCCCAAGGTCACATCCCGGTTTGGGAGACAATCCCCCAAGCCCTTACTCAAATCCCCTTCTTTTACCCTCCATCAGGTGTACAAGATTTCCAAGTAGCTGCAACACTTACCCTTCCCAACATGGTGCTATCAATCCTAGTATGGTATCTACATCCGCCTGAGATGGTCCCTCAACCATCCCTCCCTTCCCAAATGGAAGGAATCCCTATGCAGATTCCAATACTTACCCCCACCATCCCACCTACACCCCCAATCACTAGCACCCCTTCTACAAGTGGGGGTAGACGGAAGAAGAAAGAGCTCGTTGCTCCGCTTCCACCATGAGTTCAACCTCCTTGTGCACTATATGAGAAAGATAGACACCCTACTAGTAAGTGCCCATTTCTTCCCAAGCTACGCAATTTAATTCAACTCCCATGAGCAACGATGCCACTCGTCACTTCTTCCAATGCTACCACTATGACCACTAAAATAGGTAGCAAAGGGTTATGAACCAAATTTTCATGTGCCATCTATACTAAGTATGGTCATTACACCCAGAACTGCCCAATGTTACCTAAATTTTGGCAGACTCTAATGGACGTTAGCCAGAGCTTCCAGCAAGAACCTCCTCCACCCACATCATCTCACATGCATGTCACTGACATCCACTATGTCAAGACCTCGGTATATGAATGTATGAGACATCCTTTCTCTCTATGCAAATCACTTGATCATTTCACATATCAATGTCCTATGATCATTGAATACAGGCATCGCCAAATGGCCCTTATTCAAAACCTTACACCCTTCCCTCCAACAGAACCAATGAATACCCCTACCCCATCACTTGATGTGGTTCATATCTTCTCGCCGGAACCTGGGGCACTCCCTACTCCCCCATGGTTCCTAGATGATTTGTATGAGGATTTTCCCCCAAATCCCCCCAATTCTCCAATCCATTTCCCCACGAAAATTCTACGCCCGACTACCATTTTCAACCCACAGTATCTTGATATTTGGTTCATGTCGAGCAAGCCATCAAAACCCCCTTGTGTCACCCTCCCTACCTCTTCACCACCCAAATACAACCACACAGTGACAGTCACCAATGTTGTTCCCCCAGATCCACTATATTCTCGACAATTCCATTGCCACAAAGACATCCTCGAGGAATTAACCACCCCCGATTACCCATGGGATCCTCTCCATCACCGAGCACTCTTTCTCTCACAAGACGCCTTTCCACCTCTTCGCCAAAACTCCATATACACAATCGAAGCCAAAGATTTTATCCCATCAGGACATATAGACTGGTTCAATCACCCTATCCCTGCCCCCAACACTTTTGAGGAAGGTAATATGGCCAACATTTCCCCCACTATCAAAATTGATATTTCCATCAAAACTGACATCACAGAGGAAATCACCATCGACGCCACATGCTCTCCTAAAGAACTCATCGCTTACAAATATCTCTTCCAGGAATACCGGGACATTTTTTCCTGGTCATATACAGGGATGCTAGGCCTTAATCCCTCTATTGTCGAACATCACATAGACAGATGGCCCGATATTACCCATGTACGACAAAAGCAACGTCCATTACACCCATCCAAAGTAGCAGCTATCAAAGCCGATATTGACAAATTACGCACTGCAGGGTTCATATACCCCATCGTATATATGTCATGGGTCTCCAACCCTGTCCTGGTAAACAAAAAACAGGGTACTATTCGTGTTTATACAAATTTTTGCGATCTCAATCACGCTTGTCCCAAAGACAATTTTCCCACACCCTTCATTGACCAAATTATCAATGATTGTGTTGGCCATGAGGCTTTGTCCTTCATGGATGGCTTCTCTAGCTAAAACCAAATTCAGATCGACCCAACCGATCAATACAAAACTGCATTCACTACCCCTTGGGGTACCTTTGCATATTGTATCATGCCTTTTGGCCTCAAAAACATGGGACCACTTTCCAACGCACTATGACATAAATTTTTCATGATCTGGCTCAAATCATTCTCTCCTACTTGGATGATCTCATCGTTCGATCCAAAAAATGAACTCAACACCTAGATGACTTACGCATTGTATTTCAAAGGTGTCATCAGTACAACATCTGATTGAATCCCCTCAAGTGTGTATTTTGCATCACCGTTGGATGCCTCCTTGGGTTCATCGTCTCCCAACATGACATCACAATCGACCCCTTCAAAGTCCAAGCCATCACGGAAATCCCCCCACCACGGAATTTATTCCAACTGCAGAGCCTACAAGGAAAAGCTAACTTTTTATGTCGCTTTGTCCCCAATTACGCCACTCGAGCACATGGTTTCCTTCGCTTCTTACATCATGATATCCCATTCAAATGGGATGAACATGCCCAACACATTTTTGATGATCTCAAAGCGGCCCTCTCCAATGCCCATTCATTAGTCCACCTAAATATAACTGCGACTATATCCGCTACTTATTGGCTTCAACCATCTCCGTAGCAGGAGTTCTTGTCCAATTAGGGGATGATGACCAGGAGCATGTCATTTATTATGTTAGTAAAAACCTTTCAGGGCCACCCTTGAAATACAATCACAAAGAGAAACTTGCCCTTGTAGTTGTCCTCGTAGTCAAGAAATTGCGCCATTATATCTTGCTTTGAACTACCAAAGTCGTCGCAGATTCCAACCCAATGCACTACTTGCTCAGTCACTGACAAATTAATGGAAAATTTTCCCGATGGATCATCAGCCTTCAAGAGTACGACCTCAAATTTTCCACACCCAAGAGAAAGAAGGACCTCGTACTTGCAGAACTCATTGCGAAATTTCCTTTTGATACTACCAGTACCCCCGTCAATAACGACTTCCCATACGAACACCTTTTTTACATCCCCTCGAATGATCCTTGGTACGACAATCTCCTCGTCTACCTACGAACACAGAAGTTCAGAAACCACCTCTCCAGGGACGATCATCGACGTATTTGGCACCAGCCACCCCGATACCTTCTTATCGATGATATATTATATCGGCGAGGGGTCAACACCATACTTCGTCGATGTTTGACCATTGACGAAGCCGATAGAGTCTTGACTGATTGCCACAATGGCACATGTGGTGGTCACCTCTCTGGCATGTCCACTGCCCAGAAAATCATTCGAGCAGGCTATTTTTGGCCCTCATTATTTCACGATTGCATCCACGCTGTGAAGCGATGTGACAAATGTCAGCTTTATGCCAACAAAGCATGAGCGCCACCCTCTTTTTTACACCCAGTCATTACCGCCGACCCCTTTTGCAAATGGGGCATAGAATTCATGACTTGCAACCCTCCATCTAGAAATGGACACAAATACATCATCGTTACAGTCGATTACTTCACCAAGTGGGCTGAAGCCATGCCTACCTTCAACAACACCTCTGACACTGAAATGCGTTTTTTATTTAACCACATTATTTCCCACTTTGGAGTACCACTACAACTAGTCTCTGATCACGAGAAACATTTCGAGAATGAGATTTTCATTGAACTCTCATCTAGGTTAGGCTTCTCCCACAAATTTTCCTTCCCATACTACCCTCAAAACCAAGGTCAACAAGGTCCTCAAAACCATGTTTCAGCACACGGTTAACAAACATAAGACCAATTGGCATCATATGTTATTTTCCGCGCTATGGGCTTATCACACGACAGTTAAAACTACCACTGTTTTCACACTGTTTCATCTAGTCCACGGGGTTGAGGCCACTCTTCCCATCGAGTGCGAAATTCCCACCTTACACATTGTTATTAAGCTATTACCTGACACTACTCCAATGGAGAAGAGTTTACTGAACTTAGAGTCCCTATATGAAGATCGTCGATCTTCATTAAAGAACATTGAGGCAGCCATGAAACGGTCAAAGGCCACCTTTGATTGCCATGTCAACCTTCGCTCATTCAATGAAGACGACCTCATCCTTGCTTATGATATCGCTCACGATAACCTTGGCCATGGAAATTTGAGTCACTATGGCATGGAACTTACATCATCCAACATTGCCTCACTAAAGGTGCATACATTCTAGCCTCCCTCAAAGGCCGCCCTCTCAAAGAACCCGTCAACGGGTTGTACTTAAAGAAATTGTATGCCTAAGCGTAGCCATTTTACACTAGGATTTTTCTTTTTTTCACACTTTTTGTAGAGTTTTTAATATTATTTATTCCCCCATGCCTCTCATCTAATCCATCATTTGTGTTATTAGCATATGCCTCCTCCATCAACCTACCACGTCGGTTACACCGACGGAGCTAGCCGTTGGACACAGAATATCGCTTTGGTCACTTGGGCCCTCTATTCACCCTCACATGAGTTGCTCCACTGCAGCGGCATATGCTTGGGTTCTGTTAGTGATTTTTCTTGTCTCGGGATTAGGCATACCCAGGTCTGCAGTTTGCACAGGAAGCACCTGAGCATATCCCAAGAGAATCCCATTTTGTAGCAGCAAGTCAAGCAAGCGAGCGGGCGAAGTTTTGTCTTCAGCAGTCGAGAACCATCCTCAAAGCAAATCGACAATCAGAATCTCACAGAGGAGATCGACAAAATCCCGTCGGTCATTAGATCTCTAGAAGTTTCATCAAGGTTAACCCCTAGTGTGCATAGGAGGACAATCGGAGTTTTCGAAGACAAGGAACTCTTGCATGTAGAAATCGCAATCCATGATTTCCCGACTGGATCAGAACCGTCCATCAACAGGGACAAGTGCCGAGAGATCCCGCAGAGTCAGGGATCGGGGAACTAAAAGTCCCATGGACCTGACAATGGGAATCGCGATATCCCGATATGTGATTTTCTGACGGAATTAAGGACCATAGTGCGGGACAGGTGTCAGAAGATCAATCCTCGTAGGGAGATAATGCCAAGTGGCATCGACATATCGCGAGCTCGGAGGTTTGTGAGTTTCAGCTGCAAATATTTTCATACAGAGTTGCAAGATTGTGAGAAGTGATGTATCGGCAACTGCCGATTAGCATGTGGGACCGCAAATGGAAGACAGGTGGCAGGTTTTCGAGTCCGGAGGATGCATGTTCGTTGACATCGCAAACCATGAAACTCCGATGGAGAGTATGGCCAAGGGCATATGGTGATGGTCACTTGGACTAGGGCCTAGTCAGAGGGCTAGCACAGAAGGTGCATCGGCAATCGGAGAATCGGTGATTGGGAGTTCAAAGGGTCAAGAACTCTCGACAATGGGGAACGTGAAGCCCCAAAACTCGATACAGATTCGGGAAAAGGTCTCGGTGAGGTTCAGGAGATTGTGAGGAAAGGAGAAGAGACCTGTGGACTAGGTTGGGATTTCACTCGGGGATCCAAAGAGCCACTTCGGCTCAGCAGAAAAGGAGAAAGAGGGTGGGTGAAGCCTTGCGTCACCCATTTATTACAGAGTATGGAGGACCTAGATGAAATTGACCCAGGAGAGTCCCTTGTACTGGTTCTCTCCAGGAAAGCCACGCCAAGCCTCCCACTCACCAGGGAAGCCTGCACACGCTAGTTCAATATTCAAAGGGCTCAGCTACCCCTTGGCACGAGCCATGCTGAATTAAAGAGGCGTTTGACAGGGGAACAAAGGGCAGATTTGATTGAGGCAGACCGACAGCCCATTCTGATAGAGAAGCTCCTCCACGATAAGCATTTAATTCATGATATGATCGCGGCTAGAGGGCCAGAGTTAGTCCCAAGTATATGTAGGCATTTTGGCCATTTTTGGTAGGGATGGTAGAGAAGAGCTTCCTGCTGTAATGTTTAACATACATTCTAGTTTGTTGGATGTGCATCTGTATGTGAGATATCTTGTTATATGACAGACAGTTTTCCTTTTCCATCTATGTTTTCGTCTAAGTACCATATGGTTCATGATCGAATGCTTCGCATGAATTAGCACAGTTGTGTTATGACAAATGATTTGTTACTGCATTTCTGTCTTCGTTGGTTTCTTTCATTTGGGTGTAAGAAGATCTTGCCTTCAGATGTTTTCTCTCACAGCCTGTTAGAAACCTATCGTTTATGAAAGACTTTCACTTCCCTCTTATATAATCCTCCGTCTACTCACCCTTTACTACAACTCACTGTCTAGAGTTTATAAAGACCTCACTCGCCTATGTATGCCTAGCCTAGTTTGGAGTTGGAATGATATATTTTTGAGTTGGCTTCCATTCGGTCACCCCATCTATAAACAAACCGTGACATAAAACTGATGGGTGTCGAGCTCTACTCCTGTTAGAAATCCAGGAGTGACTTCCATCGCCAACATTTCTGGCGCCGTTGCCGGGGATGAAATTGAAAATTTTCCCTGGGAAGAATGACAACGATTAGCTGATTCTGAAGGTGCATCAGATATCAGAACTATTGAGATTTCTACTGTGCACCTGGCGACTCCACTGTGACGACTCCACTAGGGAGAACCTGCTCTATTAATTATGGCTTTCAGAGGCAGACATACGTGGTCTCATCCACTACTGCCTCTAGCTACGCCTGAAATAGATCCGGAGGCGATGCTCAGAAAGGAAAGGCCCCTGAAGAAGGAGCTTCTACCGCTAAACCAGGTAATCCATTATCTCTTTCTGTAGAAACTCCATTTTCTTCTCCTCGGCTTCCCAACAGGCTTATCTCTGCAGTTTTCCATTTCCTAAATTTTGGGAGTGTTCCTGTAGAGTTTCCCTCTCCTGGTCTAGTACCGGAGGGACGAGACCTTGTCACTCCCACCTCCCCTGAAGCTGTACCTTGGCGCTGGGCTAAGACCATAGAAGATCTCCCTGCTCCTATCTTTACTACTCCTACACAAGGAGGAGCACCGGCTAACTTAAGCTAGTTAGGTTCCTCCTTGATTTTGATTTTGTTTCCCACTCCACTTCAAGACTCATTTCCCGCAGCCCCTTCGCGAACTCCTTCTCCTCCAAGTTCTCTGCCACCTAATTTTCCTATCGTCGGTGCCAACCCCCCTATGACCAGAATGGAAGCTATTATAGCCACTAGGTATGCTCCCCTCGTGTTACCTCATCCCCTCAATGCCCTCCCGGCAGACGGTTACCTCAAGAAACTACCCAAGTTCACGGGTGAGGGGGACGTAACTGCAGATGAACACCTAGAAGCTTTCTACAGTTTCGCAGATGATAATGTCATCATGCATGCAGACGTATGGATGAGGATTTTTTTCCATAGCCTCCAAGGCGAGGCTAGAAAATGGTTCAAGGCCCTGCCTCCAGGATCCATTGATGGGATTGAAGCATTAGACAATGCCTTTTTGAGACAATGGGGAGATAAAAAGGATTTCATGTATTACATGATGGAGTTTGGGTCATTGAAGAGAAAGGAAGGAGAGTCTGCCTCTGAATTCTCCAAGAGATTTAATAAAATGTACAACCGGATCCCTGCTGAGATAAATCCCTCCGAAGCCTCTACTAAAATCACTTACTCCAGCACTTTTGATCCGGATTTCTGCCTACTGCTGAGGGAGAGAAGAGTTGTTACGCTGGCCCTCATGCAGGACGCTGCCGTGGAGGTAGAATCTAACATATTGGCTGTCAACCGACTCAGGAGCGCAGGTGATAGAAACATGTCCAAGAGCAAGCCTAAAGCCTCCTCATCCAGTTCCCCTCCCCTACCCCAGTAGACAGATGAGACTGCTAAAGAAATAAAATCGCTTGCTGCCAAGATGGAAAGGTGGGAGTTAGAAAGGAAGCCCATGTTCAAAAATCCTCAGAACACTGATAATAGAGGTTTCATGAGACCTAATAACAATGGACCGCAGGCCTTCCCAGGGGAACATAGGGAAAAGGATAGAGAGGATCAAAGGATTCAAACCCCTCTCCAAAATAACATGGTCACTCATGAGGAAGGAGAGGAGATAGACGAATTTGACCCTGAAATTCACAGTGTTGAGGAAGCTCCTCCTTTTCCCCATTTGACTCAGTCCGCATATGAGAAATCCCTGATGAACATTCAAATTCATGAGCTAGGTAAAGGAGAAAGGGCCGGCCACACCTCTAACAGATACAATCTTAGGTCTAAAGGGAAAGAAGCAGAACTTGACAGCCCAGTCCAGCCCCTAATAGCAGAAAGACCTACTAAAGCTGCAACAACCGCTGCTAAAGATAAAAGAACTCAGGGTGCTTTACCAGCAACCAAAGAGCCTGTCACTATGGTAAGGGAAGCTCCTAAACCCATTCCATCCTTTAATTTTGAACATGAAATTCAATAAATCAGGATCCCCATTCCCCTCTCAGAGATAGTAAAAAATGAAGATTTTAAAAGATCCCTCTCCAAGCTGCTACAATCTGAGTCTCCCCATCCTCCCTCTGACTCAGTAAACCTTCAAGATGAAAAACCAGTCGTTGTCTTAGGCCCAATGGTAGAATACAGAGATGGCTCATCCCCCCCCTTCTACACATCCCTGAACATACATGATAAAGTACTGCATAACTACCTCATGGATTCGGGAGCCTCCCACAACCTTATGCCCAAGGTAGTCATGGAAGAATTGGGACTGGAGGTGACAAGAAATTATCATGATTTATATTCTTTCGATTCAAGGAGAGTGCAGTGTTTAGGAGTCATCAAAGATCTGGTGGTTTCCCTATTTCAGTTGCCTATGAAAAGTGTGGTCATGGATATTGTGGTAGCCGACGTTCCCCCCAAATTCGGTATGTTGTTGTCTAGATAGTGGATCAAAAAGCTTGGAGGGACACTGCAGATGGATCTTACATATGCTACCATTCCGGTCTTCGGAGGGGAACAAAGGAAATTATACAGAGAAGCCCAGCTGGCCTATATTGTTAGTGATGAAGAAGACCTGACCAATCACCCCATCTTTGCACTTGACACCGACTTGGGGTCTAGCTTACTGCAACTTACCGATGCCCCTGAAAACTCTTTACTAATCAGAAAACACCCCAACCCTGATCACCCGATTTCCCCCCGAAGCTCCTCTATATGGAAGATGTTCTTTGATGGAGCTTCTTCTAGCGAAGGAGCTGGTGTTGGAGTGGTTTTCATATCACCTTGTCAAGAGGTCATATCCCTGTCATACAAGCTGGAATTCGAAGTCACCAACAATGTGGCAGAGTATGAAGCTCTTGTTCTGGGTATGAGGGCCGCAAAGGAAATGGGAATTGAAGAGATACCAATATTCAGAGATATTGAGTTGATTATTCAGCAGATAAGGGATACTTATCATGCCCATAATTCCTAGCTCAGGAATTATCGGAATGAAGTATGGGACCTTATTGATAATTTCTTTTTGGCTTTTAACATTTCTTTCATCCCAAGGGGAGAAAATACTTTGGTTGATTGTTTAGCTGTCTCAGCCAGTTTGCTCAAATTTCCTCTGCCGCCTAGAATAAAAAATGATGTTGATATAAGATATAGGCCTTTGGTGCCGGACAATGTCAAGCATTGGAAGGTGTTCGAAGATGATTCTGAACTTGAAAGGTTTCTCCAATCAGTGGATGAATTTTTTGCGCTGCATATTGACCAAGATCCTGATTTGGAAGGCAGCTCTCGTCCTGAGGAGTTTATAAATAAAATTGCTAATCATCAGATCATTCAGCTGCCCAGTAATCACATTTCGAGGGGACTTATCCCTTTAGAAAGATTGTTCAACGAGAATGATGTGCCAGTAAAGGGAAGGATTTCAAATGAAGATACCGAGACAACTGAATGCAACATTGGTTCACAGGAGAGGCCCAAGTTTGTCAAATTGTCAAGCAGTTTGACCGGGGAATAGAAGGCCAAATATACTAAGCTGCTAAAGGAGTTTGCTGATGTGTTTGCATGGACGTATGAAGACCTCAAGACCTATGACACATCTATCATTGAGCACAAGATCCTGCTAAAGGAAGAGGCTAAACCATTCAGACAGAAGTTGAGACAGATAAATCCCATGTTGCTACCTATCATGGAGAAAGAAGTGAAGAAATTGTTAGATGCCCAAATTATCATCCCCTTGAGATATTCTGATTGGGTGGCCAATTTGGTCCCAGTAAGAAAGAAGAGTGGAGAGATCAGACTCTGTGTTGATTTCAAGAATCTCAACAGAAGCTCAAAGAAAGACAATTACCCCCTGCCTAAGATGGAACATATATTGCAGAGGGTAATTGGGGCCTCCAGGATATCCATGATCGATGGGTTTTCTGGCTATAATCAGATATCGGTCATGCCTAAGGATAGGGAAAAGACAGCCTTCACCACTCCTTGGGGAACATTCATGTATGCCAAAATGCCTTTCGGATTGATGAACGCAGGAGCAACATTTCAGCGAGCTATGGATATAGCGTTCATAGGAGAGAAGGACCAGTTTGTGGTAATCTATCTGGATGATATCACAGTCTTCTCCAAGATAGACAAGGAGCACTGCTACCACTTGAAAAAGGTCTTCATGAAGTGTCGAAGGTATGGCTTATCCTTAAACCCCAAGAAATCATTGTTTGCTATGAAGGAGGGGAAGTTGTTAGGACATATAGTATTGGCAGTAGGGGTGAGAATTGATCCTAGCAGGATGGAGGCAATTCAAGCCTTGTCACTTCCCAGGTCTAAAAAAGAGGTTCGGGCCTTTTTGGGGAAAATTAATTTTTTAAGGAGGTTTGTCTCGAATTTTGCCGAGCTAGTGAAACACATCACGGCCATGCTCAGGAAGGGAAGTGAAGTGAAATGGACCACTGAACCCAGGGAATCTTTTGACCAGATTAAAAAGGCATTGACTGAGGCACCTGTGCTTATCAGTCCTGACTATTCCAAAGAGTTCCTAATTTTCTCCTTTGCTTCTTCTAATACAGTGGCGACGGTCTTATTGCAGAAAAATGAGGAGGGGCATGAGCAGCCCATCGCCTTCTTCAGCAGGGCATTAAGAGATGCAGAACTCTGGTATGAGATCATGGAAAAGCAGTCTTATGCATTGGTGAAAGCTCTCAAAGCTTTCAGAGTCTATGTCTTGCACTCAAAGATCATTGCATATGTCCCCATAGCCTCTTTGAAGGACATTCTTATACAACCCAACATGGATGGGAAAAGAGGTAAGTGGATCACCAAGATTATAGAATTTGATCTAGAAATTAAGCCCACCAAGTTGATAAAGGGACAGGGTTTAGCTAAATTGCTAGTTGAATCCAATTGCAAAGCCTTAGGGATTAGTTTCATCAATGAGCAAGCTGAGTCATCCAACAGGAATTTTCAGGATGCCTTATCACTGGCAGAATGTGCCTGGTATCATGACATTCTATATTTTCTGTAGGAGTTGAGGCCCCCCGATGGAATGGGAAAAAGTGAAGCAAGGGATCTGAAGCTCAAAGCAGTCAAGTATTGTCTCATTGATCAAACCTTATACTGGAAAGACCCTTTAGGATTATTTCTAAGATGCCTGGGCTCGCAGGAGGCCCAGAAGGTTACGTTTGATTTTCATAGCGGCCTTTGCGGAGGCCATCACTTCTGGAAGACCATAGCTCACAAGATACTCCAAGCTGGGTATTACTAGCCCACTTTGTTCCCAGATGTTTGCAGGGAGATCAGAGCTTGCATCAAATGTCAAAATTTCTCAGGAAAGCAACAGCTCACATCGCTGCCATTGAAACCCATAGTAGCTTCGGCACCTTTCCAGCAGTGGGGGTTGGACTTCACCAGAGAGATTCATCCTCCCTCAAGTGGTCAGCATAGATGGATCCTGACTGCAACAAATTATTTCACCAAGTGGATAGAAGCTGTCCCCACCAGAAGCGCATCACACAAAGTAATTATCATCTTCCTGGAGGATACCGTAGCCCGATTTGGCTGTCCCAGCAGAATCGTCACCGATAATGCTGCTTATTTCAAATTTGAGCCTCTAATTAAGTTCTGCGAGCAGTTCCAGATCTCGCTAATTCACTCCACCCCCTACTATCCCCAGGGCAATGGTTTAGCGGAATCCTCAAACAAAATCCTGATAAAGATCATCAAAATACTATTAGAGGATAACAAGAGAGCCTGGGATTCAAAGTTGAAGTTTGCTCTGTGGGTCGATTGTGTCACAATGAAGAAGTATCTGGGCACTTCGCCGTTTAAATTAGTCTACGGAGCTGAGGCAGTTTTCCCTACTCAGCTCGCCTTACCCGTGGCGAAGTTCTTTCAAGATTATAAGGGAGAACCAGATCATATGATCAGAAGAATTCATCAGATAGTGGAAGTGCAGCAGACCAGAGAACAAGTGAGAGACACATCTTATAGTCATCAATAGAAGATCAAGCAGGATTTTGATAGAAAGGTCAAGAAAAAGGAATTCGAGGTCGAGGACTTGGTATTTAAGTGGGACGCGCCCAGACAGGATAAAGGCAAGCACAGCAAATTCGACGCCCTCTGGATCGGCCCCTTTAAAGTCTCTAAAATTTTCTCCAACAACACCTATGGGTTAGAGGAATTGGAGGGTGAAGAGGTTTTCAATTGCCCAGTGAATGGGCATTTTCTTAAAAAATGTTTTATTTGAGCCCTAGGCGGCTCCTCTATTTGTAAATATTGTCTTTTACTTCTTTTCTTTCTGTATGTTTCCGGCTTAATAAATGACTCCATAGCCCAACAACAAGGAACTGAAGCTGTGGAATGAGTTCTTAGAGCATCGCAGGGACGACTCTATCCCCCATGGAGCCTAATGTTAGCGATTTTTCTTGTCTCGGGATTAGGCGTACCTAGGTCTGCAGTTTGCACAGGAAGCACCTGAGCATATCCCAAGAGAATCCCATTTTGTAGCAGCAAGTCAAGCAAGCGAGCGGGCGAAGTTTTGTCTTCAGTAGTCGAGAACCATCCTCAAAGAAAATCGACAATCAGAATCTTATAGAGGAGATCGATGAAATCCTATCGATCGTTAGATCTCTAGAAGTTGCACCGAGGTTAACCCCTAGCGTGCATAGGATGACAATCAAAGTTTTCAAAGACAAGGAACTCTTCCATGTAGAAATCGCGATCTGTGATTTCCCAACTGGATCAGAACCGTCCATCAGTAGGGACACGTGCTGAGAGATCCTGCAGAGCCGGGGATCGGGGAACTGAAAGTCCTGTGCACAAGACAACGGGAATCGCGACATCCCGATATGCGATTTCCCGACGGAATTAAGGACCATAGTGTGGGACAGGTGTCATAAGATCAATCCTTGTAGGGAGATAATGCCAAGTGGCATCGGCATATCGCGAGTTTAGAGGTTCGTGAGTTGGAGCTGCAAAGATTTGCATCTAGAGTTGTGAGATCGCGAGAAGCGATGTCTTGGCAACAGTCGGTTAGCATGTGAGACCGCAAATGGAAGACAGGTGGCAGGTTTTCGAGTTCGGAGGATGCATGTTTGTTGACATCGCAAACCGTGAAACTCTGATGGAGAGTATGGCCGAGGGCATATGGTGATGGTCACTTGGACCAGGGCCTAGTCAGAGGGCTAGCATGGAAGGCGCATCGACAATCGGAGAATCGGTGATCGGGAGTTCAAAGGGTCAAGAACTCTCGACAACGGGGAATGCGAAGCCCCAAAACCCGATACAGAGTTGGGAAAAGGTCTCGGTGAGGTTCAGGAGATCATGAGGAAAGGAGAAGAGACCTATGGACTAGGTTGAGATTTCACTCGGGGATCCAAACATTCACTTCGGCTCAGCAGAAAAGGAGAAAGAGGGTGGGTGAAGCCTTGCGTCACCCATTTATTACAGAGTATGGAGGACCCGGCTGAAATTGACCCAAGAGAGTCCCTTCTACCGGTTCTCTCCAGGAAAGCCACGCCGAGCCTCCCACTCACCAGGGAAGCCTGCACATGCCAGTTCAATATTCAAAGGGCTCAACTACTCCTTGGCGTGAGCCATGCTGAATTAAAGAGGCGTTCGACAGGGGAACAGAGGGCAGATTTGATTGAGGCAGACTGACAGCCCATTCTGACAGAGAAGTTCCTCCACGATAAGCATTTAATTCGCGATATGATCGCGGCTGGAGGGCCAGAGTTAGTCCCAAGTATATGTAGGCATTTTGGCCATTTTTGGGAGGGATGGTAGAGCAGAGCTCCCTGCTGTAATGTTTAACATACATTCTAGTTTGTTGGATGTGCATTTGTATGTGAGATATCTTGTTATATGACAGACAATTTTCCTTTTCCATCTATGTTTTCTTCTAAGTACCATATGGTTCATGATCGAATGCTTTGCATGAATTAGCACAGTTGTGTTATGACAAATGATTTGTTACTGCATTTCTGTCTTCGCTGGTTTCCTACATTTGGGTGTAATAAGATCTTGCCTTCATATGTTTTCTCTCACAGCCTGTTAGAAACCTACCATTTATGATAGACTTTCACTTCCCTCTTATATAATCCTCCGTCTGCTCACCCTTTACTACAAATCACTGTCTGGAGTTTATAAAGACCTCACTCGCCTATGTATGCCTAGCCTAGTTTGGAGTTGGAATGATATAGTTTTGAGTTGGCTTCCATTCGGTCACCCCATCTATAAACAAACTGTGACATAAAACTGATGGGCGTCAGGCTCTGCTCCTGTTAGCAATCTAGGAGTGACTTCCATCGCCAACAGGTTCAACAACCAATAACCAAGAAGAGTACACAACCTTCATTGGCCTCCTCGCTGAGGCCAGTCATTGCCACTTTTGTTACCTTAGCATTTTACTATATTCCCAACTGGTTGTCCTCCAACTCAACAATGTGTAGTATGTCCGCGATCCTTGCCTCTTCCGCAAATACCTGCAAGTTAGACTTTTATCTCGACATTTTGATTCCATCACATTTACACATATTCCAAGACAATTTAATCAAATAGTAGATAATATGGCTAACCTAGTGTTAGATTGGCATTTATCACATCAAGATACTAGTACACATACATAAATCATCAACAATCTGTCACAACATATAGATTGGACATCATCACAAAGCACTAAAAAACATCAACACATGTGAACACCACAAAGATCCCAAAATATATATATATATATATATATATATATNGGTCAATGTGCCATGAATGTTTACAAAAAAATAGTACATCAAGTACACCATACGTAGGTAGGTGAACCACCTCACCCCTATAGATACAAAAACAGTGCTACCTCACCATATACAACATGGGCTCACCAGCCTATATAAACACAAAAATACATATATCGAGGCCCTCATGGCGCCTCTAGAGCACCACAACCCAGTCCTCTCTCAAGAGGAGGTGCCCCACCAGCTAGGGGACTCTCGGGTCCTGGGGGAATCCTGCCAGTCATCGCTGCCCCTACTACTTCTGCTCTGTGGATCAGTGCCCACAACTCTGCCGATAGGCCCACACACTGCTCCAGAATTGCCTCGTCCTGGATGCGCATCCACATGCCCTCATGCACTCCCTATAGTACTGCCTCTAGTCGACGACGAAAGTCCTCAAAATATCTCCCAGCCCCCGTCGGAAGAGCATGTGATGGCCCGACACCTGGATCATGAAAGAGGCACCTCCTACCTACTCTCTCGTCATCAACAGGCCTCACCCCAACATCATCCCATTGCCGTCTCTCTCCTGCTCGTGGCTCTCCCCATGACGGTCTCACTAGCCCCTGACGAGACGACGCTCTAACCAACTCAACCTCGTGCCCATGAGGTCCCACATCTTCACACACAACAAACACATGATAACATCAACATCCACCCATACAAAATCAAAACATCAAATATAACATCAAAACTATATCAAAACTATACTATCTAAAAATCAAAACATCAAATATAACATCATACCTCTGTGGTCGAACACCTCCCCGAGAGGTAGCACCATCTTCAGATCATCCTGGAAGTCCACCCCAAAATATGGATAGCAAAGTATGATTTGTGGCATCTGATGCCACACCCATGTAGCCTCAGCCATAAAGTAATGGCCCCCCTCCCCACCGCCATGATGAACCAAAATAGTCACCCACCATTTTAATCGTAGCTCTTTCACACTAGGTGCATCCAAAAGAACTCTAGGGTGCAACATCGAACCTCTCCAAGAAACATGCCACCAAATGGACCCAAAGGAGAACTCCCCCGAGTTAGCAGCATGACACCTGTCAATCTACCCTACCATCTTGGCATGTAGTATCAAGCCCTAGGAAAAATGCTCACTTGCCACTGCCCTCTCCACGATCCTCAATTGCCCTCCACTGATCCGCTAAGTCTCAAGGGACCCATAGACTCTCACAACCATCGTTGCCACACAATGATGTACCAGGGAATCCATCGCCCCAATGCTAAACACGAATCCTGACATGAAGTTCTCCCCCGAACAGTACCTCCGGGATAAGGCAGTTAACTGCTCATCCCTGGGTAACACGGGGTCCGTCGGTAAGGGAGTCCCCCGAAAGGGGAGCCTAGTTAGAAAATATATATCCTCCACCATAGTGAAGGCCAATGCCTCACCCCATAAAATGAAGCAATGTCAATCTAGACTCCCCATCGACATCAGGAACTGCAATATATACTCTTGTGCCTGCACTAGTGAACACTCAAAAAACTTCAACAACCCACAAGCTGCCAAAGTATCCCGGATTGTCGGCTCCTCATCCCTCACTGCCTCCCTCAGGCATGACCAATCCCTCTCTTTCCAATAAATTGGCATCATCCAAATGATCATCTGCATCCACATATACAGTACTTGATCAACCATCACAACCCATAAAAACATTAAAGTCTCTACAAAAGATAAATTTTTACACCGCTCTGCTTTACTTCAAAGGTGCGACATTTTTCCCCACAGGCGCGCACATATGCATGCCTATTCATCCCACAGTTTCACACTCATGCATGACTGATATCAATACAGAGGCACATCCATGTGCCCCTGTCATACATACAGACGTGCACAAGTGTGCGCCTTTTCACTCCACAGTTGCGCACACATGCACAACTGTCAGAAACACAGTGACACATACATGCGCTGTTGTGCTTCGAATAGGCGCGCATTGAATGTGTGCCTATTTTTCCCCTTCAGGCGCCCCCATGCATGGATCTCCCAATTACATCCGCACACTTGTGCATGTGAATATTTTGATCGCCCGTGCACTGGGGGGCCTACAACCACAAAATCCCCTTGTACGGCCCTCCATACAGGCCCTACCCACAAAATGAATTCTAACTAAAATGTAGAAGGATATGAACACTAACCTAAAACTCACTAATCCTGAATCACTTGCCTCGATCTCCCAGAATCTCCAAATCTCCTCTAAAATCGCTCATCCACTCAATAATATAGCAGGTACAAATGAGGTGGCATTGTGGGCCCTCCAGCTATATATAGTCCCTTTTTCCAAACTTCTAGACATAATTCCAGGAGCATCGGGATCCGTTTTTTGATCCATCTTCAGCCACGGGATCAGGATCTTTCCACCTACATCATTCCATTCCCTAGACCATGATCCATCATCATCCCCTAGGGGGCCTTTTTCTCATACCATACTCAGGTACGCATGCTTATATTCACACATTATTGAATAATCGTTATATGATCTTTCTCTTCAGATATTGTTCACATCGGGTATTCGGTTTTCATGTGTGCAGGTACTTGATCATTATACATCAACATCACCCCTTTAGGTATATCATCGACATTGGCATGTAGTCATTCCCTCTGAGTCTCAAATTGCATCTCCCAGTCACACCCTTCGATATTTGCCTCTAGGATCCCTATCTCCGGCTCTGTAGTACTGTCACCTCCACTGCACTTTAGTACTTTCATCTGGTAGCACTCTCCCCCACATGAGTTGTCCCATTCATAGTCCCCCTTGGCACTTTGACACTCATGATGTTTTCACCCTTTAGGGATGGGAGTTCCGATAGTCTTGCGTATCACCGAGAACCAGCCACATACTCCTTCTCCTCATTTTTGCTAGCCTACCCAATGGACTCCTGAGTTACTTCATCATGGTTCTATTTTGACTGCACCTTCGCAGTATCTTAAATTATCCATTTCATCCACTGTCAGTTTTCCCATCTACAGATTGTCCTCCATAACATTTCCTTAATATAGAAACCCACCTATGGGGCCCTACCCATCCACTTGTTTTCCAAGCAACTTTCCCCATCATCAGGCCAAGTCATCTTACACTGGGCACCCATTTCTATATCTGCACAGTTATCCCAACTTATTTTTTATTCTTTTGGTAACTGTACAAACCCCTCTTTCCCGCATTTACATAGCTTTCTATTGTCGCCTTTAGTGACCTTCCTTTTCTGGCAAAGCAACCCTAGTTTCCCTTGGTTGGGGCATTTTTCACTTCCTCCCATCATTGACATTATCCATAAACCTCGAGTATCTTACAGTCCATACACCTTTTTGATCTTTGTGTTTGTCTACTTTTTCATGCCTCTAGCACAATTTAACCCACGTCTAGTCGTCCCCCTGACAACTAGATTTAGTTTCACGGTTGCTGCCACTCATACATCACATATATCCCCAACCAAGGACAGTCTTTAGTCTCACTACTTCTTGAATTTCTCAATGTTTCTCATCAGTTCCTGATCTCATCCAGTGGCTTTCATGGAGCCCTTTACTTCTTGGAGTCATGTCTCCCTTTTCTATCAACATCAACACAGTTTCCAGAAGGGTAACAGTATCTTGAATCTCATTACTTTTACAATGAGGAATCTCAGACGACACATAGAGAACCATCATTGCTCTCTGATGTCGTTGACTCCCATGACATTCGAATTCAACACTTTATCATGTGGCGGTGGGTCTTACTTTGCGACTATTGTAGTTATTTTTATGCCGAAGACCTCTGAAATCTGATAGACTATCAATATCTACACATTATCAACACTTCTCACAAGTGTCCTTACCTTGTTTAGAGTTTGTTCACCATCATAATTGTCCTCAGTTTATTCTCACACCGCCCCGGAGGGCGCTGCAGTGATCTACGTCAACACACAACTTCAGTTACTGTCTTCCACATTTTTGAGTTGCATAACATGAGCATGGGGCATGCCTGCCTCATTTGTACACATTTTTATTTTTCCACCCCTTGTGAAAGGTTTGGGTCTTACAGGTTCCCCTCTTCCTTCAATGGGTCTCTCTTGATACTCCCCACACCACTCTTTCTTACAACGGTACTCTCAGTGGAAGAAACATTGTTGTATTTCGGCTATACATATGCTCCTAACCTCACACATCAGAGGGGATCTATTATCACCAGAATTTCATTCGCAAATGGTTACAGGAATCCAACATCTTCAAAACACTCATTAGTTCACTCATGGACCAAAAATGCATTTCCAAAAGGTCCAAAACTATACAACCAGTTATAAAATCAGCATGCGCTAAGACTACATAGGGAGCACACACACATGCATCATCCAGAAATGCAAGAAAAGCGCACATGCGCATGATGCTCGAATGTGGATAGAAAAAACCACGCACCCCTCAGAACGACATATTTATGATTGTGGACGGCCTTCCACCCACTTCTGGTTCAGCTTCCAAGTCGATTTGACACCCAAATCTTGGCTGAATCCGACTGGGGGGTTGGTCAAAGACCTAAAGGTGCCCTAAAGGGCCCCTTGTTCACACTAAAAGATTGGTGAATAATACCTCAAATCTATGCAATAAAAGGAGGCCATGGGTGCACTACATTTTCAAGGAATTCATTTGTATTGTTATGCTGCCTATATTCTCTTGGAGGATCCTCTTTCCTTGTCAAGAGAATACAAGCACCATCTCATTTAGCCATTCATATCACCTCTTGAGTGAATGTGCTTTGGATTTTCTTCACCATTTCATTTTAGTTTGTTACTTGTAAGAAGAGCTCCATCTTTAGGGGTTTAAGAGCCCTCCCTTGGAGGAAGAGGAGGCCCATAAGTCTCTCTTTCTCGTTGGTGTTTTCTTTCCACTAATACAATCATTTCCATTGGTGGCATGAATGTTGTTTATTTCTTGTTCTAATGTCCTTATGCACTCTAGTTTAGTTTTTATTATCGTTCTTAGTTTAGTTTTTTGTTTATATCATATGCTTGATGTTTCTAACTCTTGCATTCACTGTTGTCTTTCCTAGCTAACCCAATTGGGCTGGTAAGCATCTCTATTTTTCTCATTTAGGTGACAAAAGAGATGCAACATGTATCTTTTCCAATTTCAAATATTCATCTTCCAAGACGGATCATATGAAATGGTACCTGAGTTGTATATGATTAGTCTTTGAATGGAAAGCTAAGTTATTTTCAAGATGAATGACACTCTCACTATCACAGTACAACCTATTATTCTCCTTCTTCTTTCCTAAATCCTCCATAAACCTCTATAACCAAATCATTTCTTTACTAGCCTCTGTATCAACAACATACTTTGCTTTTGCTGTTGAAAGTGAAACAAACTTTTTTAGTTTTGAAATCCAACTTACTGTTGTTCCACCTACAGTAAAAACATAAATTGTGGTGCTCTTCCTGCTATCTTTATCACCTTCCATATATGAATCAACATATCCATGTAGAATAGTGTTTGAACCTCCAAAACATAAAGCATGAGTAGCAGTGCCTCTCAAATACTTGAGAATCCACTTTACTGCCTCCCAATGTTCTTTACTTGAATTGCTCATATACCTTCTCACAACTCCCACTACATGTGCAATATTTGGTCTTGTGCAATCCATTGCATATATCAAACTGCCAATTGTTGATGAATAAGGGACCCTGGACATGTATTATATCTCCTCATGTGTCTTGGGACACATTTCCTTAGTTAATTTGAAATGGTTGGCCAATGGTGTACTAACTGGCTTTTCATTCTGATTCTAAGCCTGTCCAACACCTTCTCTATGTACTCACCCCGAGACAATGTCAATTTGTGATTTTTCCTGTCTTTTGTTATTCTCATACCAAGGATTTTTTTTGCAGCACCAAATTCCTTCATCGTAAATGAATTATACAATTTCTTCTTGAGCACATTTATATCATGCATATTATACCTTGCAACAAGCATGTCATCTACATACAACAGCAAGATAATATAGCTTCCATTTTCTAGCCTTTTAAAATAAACACAGTGATCAAAATGGCATCTACTATAACATTGTTTTGTCATAAACCTATCAAACTTCAAATACCACTGCCTTGGAGCTTGCTTTATTCCATACAATCTCTTCTTCAACCTCTATACCAAATTTCCTTCACTTTGACCTCATACCCCTGTGGTTGTTGCATATAAATTGTTTCATCCAAATCCCTATGGAGAAAAGTTGTTTTTACATCTAACTATTCAAGATGCAAATATTCCACTACCACAAGACTTAAAATAGTCCTAATTGAAGTCATATTAATAATAGGAGAAAATATTTCATCAAAATCTATACCTTTATTTTGTGCAAACCCCTTTACAACAAGTCTAGCCTTGTACCGCATTTTTCCTCCATCTTCTTCCTTCAAATTGTAAACCCATTTATTTTGCAATGCTCTTTTTCCCACAGGCAACTGAACCAAGTCCCAAGTCTGGTTATGTACCAAAGAATCCATTTTCTCTTTCATTACTTGCTCCCACTTCTTTTTAGTGTCTACGTTCATTGCCTCTTCATAACATTCTGGTTCACCGGAATCAGTCAATAATAAATAATACAATGAAGGAGAGTATCTTTTAGGGGGTCTACTTTACCTAGTAGATATTCTAACAACACTTGTAGGAGTTTGAGGTACTTGTTTCTCCTATTGTTGTACATTTTGATTTTTCGATACCAATGGAATTTCTTTTTTAGTGATCTCATCAAGCACTGTGTATTCTGGTTTTTCTTTTTCATGTTTCTTTCCCTGCAAATGATCTTTGTACATGACCTTCTCAAATGATCTTTGTACATGACCTTCTCATTGAATATGACATCTCTACTCCTAATGATTTTGTGATTTTCATAATCCCATAAGAGATAACCAAAATCATTAACACTGTATCCAATAAAAGTACACTTTTTGGATTTTGCCTCAATCTTTGTTCTATTTTCTTTATCAATATGGACAAATGCTTCACAACC
>JASDQU010508872.1:3521-40800 GCA_032191745.1 Picea mariana | reverse complement strand
TCATCTCAGTTGAGTCCTGGAATTATCTAGCTGACTTTGTGGTATTACAACCTAAAACAAAGTTGGGGGGTCATCCTCTAATTTTGGGCAGGCCTTGGCTAGCCACAACAGATGCCTTTATCAGCTGCAGATTTGGTTCAATGACAATTTCCAATGGATATGAGACCAAACAGCTTACCCTCACGCTACACCCTTGATTAATAATGACAATTCCTTATGGATGGACTTTGATGATCAAACTATTCAACCTATCTTGACTATCGGAAAAGCCTTAAGCCTTAAAAATGCCACTGAGGATGAAGTAATTAATAATTTTATTTGTGAACCCTCCTCTGTGACTCCAGAAACACATAATCAACTAGCTTCACTTTTGGAGTCAGATACCCAGGAAAACCTTAACTCTGAAGACCTACCTCAACCATCAGCTACCATCTCTTCTAAAAGTATACCAGTAGAAATTGAACCTGGCAAAACACTGAATATAAACCCCAACTTGACAGTTGTCGAAACACAGCAATTAATGAAGTTGCTTCTTGAACATAAGGAAGAATTCGCATGGGATTGTACAAATATGAAGGGAATCTCTCTTGAATTATGTACTCATAGTATCTATATCAAGGAATATTGTCGATCGATCTACCAATCTCAACGATGAATGAACCCTAATTTAAGAGAAATTCTTAAAGAGGAACTTCAAAAATTGCTTAATGCAAGGTTTGTATATCCTATATCTGACAGTGAATGGGTTTCCCCATTGGTAATAGTTCCTAAGAAAAATGGTAAATGGAGAGTGTGTGTAGATTATAGAGCCTTAAATAAAGCCACTCAAAAAGATCACTTTCCGTTACCATTCATTGATCAGGTGTTAGATAGTTTGTCAGGGAAGAAATTCTCCTCTTTCTTAGATGGTTTCAGTGGGTATAACCAAATCAAAATTGCACCCCAAGACCAAGATAAGACCACTTTTACTAGCCCATGGGGAACTTTTGCTTATAGAGTCCTCCCATTTGGACTATGTAATGCACCAACAACCTTTCAAAGAGCAGTTATAGGAATCTTTTCTGATATGATTAATGACTCTATGAAAATTTTTATGGATGATTTTACCCCTTATGGTGTCTCTTTTGAGGAAGCACTACAAAGTCTTGAAAAAGTACTTAACCGATGTATATAAGCCCACCTCTCCTTAAGCACCGAAAAATTTCATATGATGATGAGTGAAGGAGTGGTACATGGACACTTTATTTAATCTCAAGGAATTCAGGTAGATCCATCCAAGATACAAGTCATNAAAGACCTTCCTATTCCCAAAACCCAAACAGATGTGAGAAGTTTCTTAGGACATGTTGGATACTATAGAAGATTTATCAAAAAAAATTCCAAAATAGCTTCTCCTTTGTTTGTGTTACTTATGAAAAATACTGAATTCAAGTGGACTAATCTTTGCCAGGAATCATTTGATGCACTCAAACATCAGTTATCTACAGCTCCTATTGTAAGAGGACCTGATTTGGCACTTCCCTTTCATATATCCTCTGATGCTTCAGAAACTGCAATAGGATCTGTCTTGGGACAAGAAGAAAATCATCTCCCTTATGCCATCTACTTCATTAGCAATAATATGAGTCATGTTGAACTTAACTATACAGTTACCGAAAAGGAATTTTTAGCAGTCATCTATGCTATTAATAAATTTCGACATTACATCACTGGCTATTCTACTTTTGTCCATACTGATCACTCAGCTATTAAATATTTAATGAACAAATATGTTACAAATGCTCGAGTCACCAGATGGTTACTATTATTACAAGAATTTGATATTACAATTGTAGATAGACCAGGAAAAGAAAACGTAGTTGCTGATTTTATTTCTCGGTTAACACCTGATGATAATGCTCCAGTAGATGATTCATTTCCTGATGAATATTTATTTGCAGTATTTGCTCACTCACCATGGTATGCAGACATCGCTAATTATTTGGTTGCAGGGAAGTTACCACCACACCTATCCCACTGAGAGAAAAGAAAAATCATTCAACAAAGTGCTCGGTATAACTGGATAAGTGGGTGTCTTTTCCACATAGGACTTGATCAAGAAATACGAAGATGCATTAGAGAAGATGAGGTTTATGATTTACTAAAATCTTGTCATGATGGCCCTTGTGGAGGGCATTTTGCTGATAAAAGAACAAAACATAAAATTCTCAGGATGGGTTATTATTGGCCCTCACTTTTTAAAGATGCAAAGAAATATGTTCGGGCCTGTGATAGTTGTCAAAGAATGGGTCAATCTAATCATAGAGATGAAATGCCATTAAATACCTAGGTAGTACTCGAACCATTTGAAAGATGGGCCTTAGACTTTGTAGGACCCATTAATCCTCCATCCAATCAAAAAGTTTATATATTGGTTTGCACATATTATATGACCAAATGGGTGGAGGCTAAAGCACTCCATAGAGCTACTGAAGAATTTGTTCTAGAATTTTTATTTGAAGATATCTTTATCAGATTTGGAGTGCCTAGAGAATTAGTCACAGATGGAGGACCCCTTTCACTTCTCATGGTTTTAAAGCCATCCTTCAAAAATATCATATTCATCACAGAATGACTACACCATACCACCCCCAAGCCAATGGACAGGTGGAAAGCACAAATAAAGTAATAGAAGTCATTCTCACAAAAACAGTGAAGGAAAATAGGAAGGATTGGTCTCAAAGGCTCCCTGAAGCATTATGGACTTATAGAACTACCTGGAGAAATACTACAGGATTACCCCCCTATGAATTAGTATATGGAAAAAATGTTGTCTTTCCTGTGGAATTTGAAATCAAAACCTTAAGGACTGCTTTAGTTGTTAACCTTGATTTGACTAATGCACAAACAGCCAGGTTGTAGTAGCTTAATGAATTGGATGAAAAAAGATTAGATGTCATTCACCAGACAACTATGATTCAACAACAAAGAACAAAATGGTGTGATAAAATCATCAAGCATAAGCAATTCCAAAAAGGTAATTGGGCTTTATTGTATGATTCTCGGTTTAAAGAATTTTAAGGGAAACTACGTACAAGATGGCTAGGACCTTACGAAGTGGATATTGTTTTCCCCAATGGAACAGTAAGGCTCCTAACAATTGACGACTCTAAAACACTGTTATTAGTGAATGGTCATCGGCTCCTTCTGTACCAGTGCCCCATTTCCAAAGAAGATTTTAAGGCCACATGCGTGGCAGATTCACATTATCTCTTTTTAGAGGAGCCTCCTGCCCCTCATTGCATTTAATTTTTCTGAATTTTATTTATTTAGTATTAGATTAAATTTCTTTTACTAATAATCCCTATCAAGGAATGGCATGTTACAATTGATTCTTTTGCAGATTCTCGATTCAAGAAAAGGTCTACCAAGAAAGGACAATCTTACTACAAGAAGTTCCAAGCTTCATTTTGTGAAGCATTGCTCCCTCTTTCTTCAATCCATTCAACATCCCCATTTTTCCCGTTGTTGAAACACCACTCTTCAGCAACATTTCCCCCATTTTCCCATTGTTGAAACACCACTCTTCAACAACATTTCCCCCATTTTCCCATTGCTGAAACAATACTCTTTAGCAACATTTTCCTCATTTTTCCTGCTGCTGAAACACCACTCTGCAGCAACACTTTCCTCATTTTTCACATTGATGAAACACCACTCTTCAACAACATTTCCTCATTTTTTCCACTTCTGAAACACCACTCTGCAGCAACACTTTCCTCATTTTTCCCATTGTTGAAACACCACTCTTCAGCAACATTTCCTCATTTTTCCCATTGTTGAAACACTACTCTGCAACAACATTTTTTCCCATTTTTCCCACTGCTGAAACACCACTCTTTAGCAACATTTTCCTCATTTTTCCATTGCTGAAACACCATTTCTTTAGCAATATTTTCCATGGTTAAAACATCACTCTTCAGCAAACATTTTTCCATTCTTTTCCTGTTGCTAAAACACCACTTTTTCAGCATTTTCTGTCGATAAAAACATCTTCAGCTCTTTCGCTCTCACTTCTCCTATTTTTCATACTACATTCTATCCTTTCACTACCTTCTCCCATGATTAAACAAACCCTTTATACAATTTCTCTCATAAATCCAAAGTTTGTCCCATGGTTACTGCAGACCTATTATGGACAGGTACTATATTTTTCGAAGTACGAATCAAAGGTAAAGATGAGGTATGTAAACTTTATATGTAAATACAATTGAACTATGGCTAAAGAGAAGATCCCGATTTATTATTACCATTCACTTAAAGTCACTATTTTAGCCGTAGTTGGGGGGGGGGGTGGAATCGAAATTTTATGCCATCATTTCACACGAACCGACTATCGTCACTTCTTTTTACCTATCATTTCGTTTTCTTTCACCATCATTTACATGCCCTCATCTGCAAAACTTACTCTGTTTGGGTGCGGTTACTTGACGCTCTGAATATGCATTCTACTTAGCTGAATAGCTATGGGAGGTCATGTTATACGATATGAACCCGCCACGACAACCCTGCTAGAACTGTATCCAGAAGTCTACCAATCCTTTCAACAGGCAAGCTGGCTGGGTTATTTTCAGAGGCTCCAGGGATTTGATCAACAACAGGTTATTCAATTTGCTCGAAATCTTCAACAAGACCATTCTATTGTTCAAGGGGTTCAGATTCCAGTCATAGAGGATGATATCGCACATGTTTCAGGTCTTCCTATCACTGACATTCGCTGGTTCAGTCACAAACACATTATCCTTAATGCCTAGTAGGATTTTCTCTTGCCAGGAGAACAAGTTGAGCCTAAAGGCCAAGGTGCTCGAATTAGCTCGTTGTTGCCTCCTTAGCAGAAAGTTGCAGAGTTTGTCAAGCACTACCTTACCTGTGAAGGCCGATACCAGGTAGTTTACCAGTCCGACTTTGTCCTGTTATCTCATTTACGACATGCTAGATTGGTCAACATTCCTTACTATCTGCTCGGATGTCTTAGAAATATGTCACATTATTGTAAACAGGCTAAAACTCCCACCCTTTCCCTCACCCATCATCATCTCATTCAATTACTCATCCAAAAGATTTTTACCCAAAAAAACCCTCTCCTAAACAACCCACCCATAAACCCTCAGGAAGCTGCTGAACATCCTGAAAATCCTCATGAAGAGAAACCACAAAACCTTCCTGACTTTCTGGAAATACCTATTAATCTGCCTATAGACCCAATTGATCCAATTAACCCTCCTACCATACCAAGTCCACCCCACAATTTACCATAATCATCTACCCCTATTGTTCATATCCTTAGCGATGATTCTGAAGTACATAAGCCTGATAACCCTCCCTACCCCATCACTGAGGAAAAACCCACATGCAAAAGAAAGAATCAAACTACTACTTTTCCTTCCTTTTTACCTAAAAACCGAATGAGGGCTTCAACAAAAGCAGCCACTACTTCCATTACCCTAAACCCCCAACCCATTTTTCTAAAAACCCATACACCTCCACTCTCCCAAATCCCAGAATTTTTACCTGTTCAACCCACGGTCACTGAAACACAAGAACCAGAGGCCCAAGGTGTTGTGACATCATTTTCTTTACATCAAGTAGCTGTCACACAAGAACCAGCTACTCATTCAGTAGCTGTCACACAAGAACCAACTACTCATTCAGTAGCTGAAACACAAGAACCAGCTATAGATGTTACACAAGAACCAATTACAATTGAAACACAAGGACCAACTACTGACCTTATTCTTGAAATTCAAGAATCATGTGCCTAGGGTGCTGAAACACTATTTTCTTTACATCAAATAGATGAAACACAAGAATCAACTGTTGATTTTGTAGCTGCTCCACAAGAGCTACTGAGGTTGTGATCGTTACACAAAAACCAGTCACCCCTCTTGATACACCGATGATAGATCAACAACCAGAACCAACAATGGCTTCTCTCTTACAAGAGAATGAATTTCTAAGATCAGAACTGGAAGCTTACAATCAAGATATGGTAATGGCAAAGGAAGCCTATGACAAGGAACTTAATTTGTATACCTTGGCTCGCGTAGCGGCCATGGTAGAGAAAAACACAAAAAAAAATCAGTATAGAGAGTATATGTGCAGCCAATGTGGGGATATTTATGATCAAGTAGGCTACAAAGTGGTTCAAATCCTAATGCCTAGAGCTTCCCCTGCACCTATGAATTTTGTAGTTAAAAAAGAGGAACGCCCTACTGTTACACAAGAACCAGTAGCACCTTCAAAAATTCCAAAAAGCAAAACTAATCTACAGTAACCATGTCCTACAACAATTGTTAAATCCGAAGCTCCTGTTTTCATTAGTAACGTTGTTCAAACTCTGCCTGTTGATGAATCTACCCCTCCTGTCAAGATCAGTACCCCTACTCTTGTGGAACAAGCCACTCAGACTCTACCTTGGCCTACCACTTATGATGATGAAACACAAACTCTGCCTATTGATGAATCTCCCCCTTCTGGAAAGATCAGTACCCCTAATCTTGTGGAATAAGCCACTTAGACCCTACCTTAGCCTACCACCTGCGATGTTGAAACACAAACTCAACCATGGAATGAGAAGGTAATAATGGAAAAATGGAAAAAGGAGTCTTCTATTACACAGGACAAAAGTTTGCAGGAGCACAGACTACTTTGGCTGAACCACATCTATTCAAACTGGGAAGCTTTGGAGCAAACACGCAAAGAATTGCATGCCCATAAGAAGCAAAATGAAGAGTTAAAAGGAAAATTGCTCCTGATGTTCGATTTGGTACAAAAATTGTTGGCTGCTAGGAAACCATCCTCAAATTACTCTCTTTTCCTTATAGAATGACTTGCATTCTTTCAGATTAAATCAATCAAAGAAGGAAGACCCTATGCAGTGTTCAAACCAGAAGATTTTGTTCAAACTTTTGCAGAAGCCTCTACTACTGATCAAAATCTATTATGTGAGGTATATCTTCATAATGAAGCCATTCCTGAGAACAGACAGCTTAATCTTAACCCTCTTGTTGGTGACATCCAGATTCGGGCACTTGTCTCCTTCCTTACCAACCAGATTACATGGAAAAATGATTTTCTAGCTGCCAAGCATAATGAAGATAACCGTCTCCTCTGGATACGGCCAGAACCACAGAACACTGCCACCTTTGTTGCAGAATATTATCAATTTTTGAAGAAACCAGGGATGACTCAATATATACGATAATTACAAGCAACAGTACTTCAAGATTTTCAACAGTTCATTAAATCCACAGAGACCGTTGCCCTAAAAGAAAATAACATGTTTTGGCAACAATCTTTTGAGAAAAGGCAAGAGCACAATCCCTTTAGTCCTACCAATC
Organism: Picea mariana; assembly: GCA_032191745.1. NCBI lineage: Eukaryota > Viridiplantae > Streptophyta > Pinopsida > Pinales > Pinaceae > Picea > Picea mariana. Next base: position 33,421 of record JASDQU010508872.1, on the reverse strand, counting down.
TTGAGACAACAATCTCCCGGGTACCTAGTTACATCAAATGTGTCTAGCAATGTGCTGAAAATTGGATAGGTTATCAGTTCCATTTTCCCATTCTGTGGATGCCAGCAGAGAAGTATCAAGTTCATCATAAGTTGCCCAAGAAGGTTGAAGTAGTAGCCTGGCAAAGGCTACAACGTGTTCAAGGATTCAGAGATCCAACAGACAATACTTTCTACAACTACTGCTTAAGTAATTTGCACGCCCAGAGTCAGTATCCAGATTCTGATTCTGATTGAAGTTGCCTGAGGACATGCAACCTTTTTAGTTGGGGGGGATGTTAGGACCCTATAATGTACCTTTTTTCTCACACTTTTTGCTATCATTACATCCTTTTCCCACTCATATTTAAGCCAACATTATCACCTTAATCTATTTTTCCAAAGTTATATAACGTTTCTTCTCTTTGCTATATGTTTAATTTGTTTTACATGTAATTTTACATTACTCTCATACTAAGCCATTAATTAGAAATATATAGTTGTTGAAACAGTTTGAAGACTGCAGTTAATATATCGTTGCTGCTTGAAGACCATGATGTTGAAACAGTCAAACAGTACGCAGATCTCGTTGTTGAAACAGTCTGTGATTTGCGATGCTGAAACAACATTTCACATACAATAGTAACAAGAAGGATATGTTACACTGGCTGCAACAACTAGCACCATTACAACCATCGTTGCTGCTTGAAGACCACGTTGCTGAAACAGTCAAACAGTACACAAATCCCGTTGTTGAAACAGTGCATGATTTGCGATGTTGAAACAATATTTCACATACAACAGTAACAAGAAAAGATAAATAAAGGAGCTGTTACACCGGCCACAATAGCTATACCTCAAGCCAACACCATTACAACCACTATAACAACATTTTTCTATGGAAGATCAGAAGATCCTATTCCATCATAGAAGATTAGATTAGACTAAGAATAGGATTTGTATGTACACATGTAATTTTATGCTTAATTGTATTAAGAGGATTCTCCTCTTTAAATAGGGAAGAAATCAGTATTAGAAGGGGATTACAGAAGGCTTAGCTAGAAAGGAATTATAGAGAAGGAGCGTGTTCACCTTGGATATTGTAACTTGTCACATTTGGTAGATGAATAAAAGATCATTCTGAGCATTTCTTCTTAGTTCCTTTCATTCTGGGGAATCTTGTGAGAAAGAGAGGGCCCACCTTCTTCACAAGATTCACCCATTAGTTTCTGTAGTGTGTTAGTATTGTTTTTATCTATACCTTGTTAAAACTCTGTTTTGGTGAAACTCTGTTTCCACTGATTGTTACATCGTTTTCATACAATTCATTTCTAGGTAATTGTTAATCATTTTGATTGGTAATTTTGTTTGCAGAATGAGTTTATTAAAGTGTGNTTATCAATTTTTGAAGAAACCAGGGATGATTCAACATATGCAGCAACTACAGGTAACAATACTTCAGGATTGTCAACAGTTTATTAAATCCACAGAGACTGCTACCCTAAAAGAAAATAACATGTTTTGGCAACAATTTTCTTAGAAAAGGCAGGAGCACAATTCCTTTAGTCCTACCAATCTTGAGACAACAATCTTTCGGGTACCCAGTTACATCAAATGTGTCCAACAATGCACTGAAAATTGGATAGGTTATCAGTTCCATTTTCCCATTCTGTGGATGCCAGCAGAGAAGTATCAAGTTCATCATAGGTTGCCCAAGAAGGTTGAAGCAGCATCCTGGCAAAGGATACAACATGTTCAAGGATTCAGAGACCCAACAGACAGTACTTTCTACAGCTACTACTTAAGTAATTTGCACGCCCAGAGTCAGTATCCGGATTCTGATTTAGATTGAAGTTGCCTGAGGACATGCAACCTTTTTAGTTGGGGGAGATGTTAGGACCCTATAATGTACCTTTTTGCTCATACTTTTTGCTATCATTACATCCTTTTCCCACTCATATTTAAGCCTACATTATCACCTTAATCTATTTTTCCAAAGTATATAACGTTTCTTCTCTTTGCTATATGTTTAATTTGATTTACATATAATTTTACATTACTTTCATACTTAGCCATTAATCAGAAATATATAGTTGCTAAAATAGTTTGAAGACTGCAGTTAATATATCATTGCTGCTTGAAGACCACGTTGCTGAAACAGTCAAATAGTACGCAAATCCCGTTGCTGAAACAGTCCGTGATTTGCGATGCTAAAACAATATTTCACATACAACAATAACAAGAAAACATAATTAAAGGAACTGTTATACTGGCTGCAACAACTGTACCTCAAGCCAACATGATTACAACCACTGTAACAACATTTTTCTACGGAAGATTAGAATATCCTATTCCAGCATAGAAGATTAAATCAGACTAAGAATAGGATTTGTATGTACACATGTAATTTTATGCTTAATTGTATTAAGAGGATTCTCCTCTTTAAATAGAGGATAAATCAACATTAGAAGGGGATTACAAAAGGCTTAGCTAGAAGGGAATTACAGAGAAGGAGCGTGTTCACTTTTGATCTTGTAACTTGTTACATTGAACAGATGAATAAAAAATCATTTTGAGCATTTCTTCTTAGTTCCCCTTCATTTCTGGGGAATCTTGTGAGAAGGAGAGGGCCCACCTTCTTCACAAGATTCACCCATTAGTTTCTATAGTGTGTTAAGTATTGTTTTTATTCATGCCTTGTTAAAACTCTGTTTTGCTGAAACTCTGTTTCAACTGATTGTTGCATCGTTTTCATACAATTCATTCCTAGGTAATTGTTGATCATTTTGATTGGTAATTCTGTTTGCAGAATGAGTTTATGAAAGTGTGATGGTCAGAGACAGGTGCTGAAGATTCCTACTTTGGGGAATAGGGTCCTGTTCTCTGTTACATAATAGTTAGTCTTCTTTGCAGTATGTTGAAAGGTTCATTTTCCCTAGGTTGTTGTTTCTTAATGTAATCCAGGATTCTTCTGATAATTATTTTCCTTTGAATCTTGAATTCCGCAATAGATAGATTGCTTTTACTGTAATTCAAAGTAGAATTTCAGTCTGTTCAAAGCAAGGTGTGATTAGTGTAACTTTTACTACAATTTTGGATTGCTTTTGAGATTGAGCATATATAATGTGTGATTGCTTTTGAAATAAACAAACTTCCCTGGGTTGAAAATTTATGTAACACTTGATTGTTTTAATTAATAAACAATTATAGTGACCAACAGTCTACTACCCTAAAAGTTCTTCTTGGCAATTGTCCTAGTGATCATGATGAGATTTGCCCTGAGGGTTTGATCCATGATCCCTTAAGCTTTTTCTTAGCATACATCAAGGAAGGTAACAACAACATATCGAGTAATTTTGTTCCTTGTTTCAGATAAGATAATAGTTAAGTAAATGTTTTGTTATTTATTGGTTTATGATATTAGATTATGCATCCGAAATTTTAATGTCTTACTGATCCTAAATTACAGTAGCTAATGTTTGGAAATTAAAAAGAAAATATTTTTGTTTTATCTAGCTACTATTTTTTCCCTTAAATTCTAACATGGTATTAGAGATTAGTGCATGAAAACAACTCATTTGTAACAGACTTTTGAACTTGCGTAGATCCACTATTAAGGGTGTGTTTTTCAAATCAACAGTAAGTTTGTTTTGTATAAGATCTATCATGTAAACAATTTTCAGTATGGCTTCATCTTCAGTCAAAGCATAAGATAGGATTGAAGGAGCTTCAAAATTCAATGCCTCGAAGGCTAGGGTCTTTAATATCCTAAAATAAAGTGACTTGGATGAGCTGGTTACCAGGGTGATGGAAGAACCTACTTCAAATGTAGGAAGAGTAGCCTATAAGAAGAGGCAGGCTAAAGCTAAGAGGGTCATTTTTGACTCAGTTAAAGTTAGTATGATGCCTCTTATTGCTCACCTAAGGACAACAAAGGATTTCTTTGATGCCCTAGCCAATTTGTATGAAAAGAAGGCCCCAACTCAGAAAATGACTTTGAAGAAACAACTACATACATTAAATATGGGAAAGGATGAAACCATCTCTGCCTTCTTTTCCAAAATTTCCCAAACAACAGATCAACTTGCAACAATTGGAGTTGCAGTAAGTGATGATGACCTTGTACAAACAACAGTAGATGGTCTTCGATAATCACGCGAGACATTTCTCTCATCTGTAAATGGAAGAGAAGTTCAACCCAACTTCGATAGATTATGGCTTGATTGCTTGGAAAAAGAGGGTTGACTTAAAAGCATAAATGAACCCTCAACAATGAAATACCATGCTCTTTCATCCAAAGCCAAGAAATGGAAGAAGTTTCCTCAACACAAAGGCAAAGGTAAGAAACGTCAATGTAAGCACTCTCACTCTCACTCTCATTTATCTAAAGTAAGATGCTTTAACTGTAACAAGCTAGGTCATTATGCAAAAGACTGGAGGAACCCTCCTTCACAATAGAAACGAAAAGGTAGGTTCCATGCTTTAGTTGCAACTGAGGAAGAAGAGCCTCAAAGAAAGAGAAACATAGCTGTTACTAAAGAACAATAATAACGTAAAGAAAGTTATCTTGTTTGATCTCTCTCCGGTTTTGTCACAAAATCAAAAGAAATTTGGTTAGTGGACAATGAGACCTCCAAGCACATGACCGGTTTCAAACAGAACTTTGTGAACTAGCGAGATAAGAAATTCAATGTAAAGGTAGAATTGGGTGATGATGGCACTTATGCCATCAAAGGAGTTGGATCAACATCTTTTCAGCTTTAGTCAGGTAATGTATTTCATGTTGAAAAAACTATTTATGTTCATAGTTTAAAGGAAAATCTTATTTCAGTTGTAGTTCTAGAAAGTAAAGGGTACATAGTAGCCTTCTCCAAAGGAAAGGCTCTTATGTGGCCCTCAAATGAAAGTATGAGCTCAGCCAAGATAATCAGAGCTCAAGAAGGTGGACTTTACAAAGTCACTGGTCAAGTTATTCAAGCATTAACTCATGAGATGATACACCCCTGTGAACTATGGCATAGAAGGTTTGGACACCTCAACTATAATGCTCTCCCAGGTTTGCAAAAGATGGTAACATGTATGCTAGTTTTTTCCTTTGAGCATGATAGTATTTGTAGAGGCTGTGCTCTTGGTAAAAATACAAAGAAAAATTACCCTCACAGTAATAGAAAAACTAATGGTATCTTAAATCTTATTCATTCTGATCTCTGTGGACCTATGACTGCTCCGTCCATGAATGGTTGCCTTTATTATATCATTTTTATTGATGATTGCTCTCGTAAAACTTTGATTTATTTTCTGAAAACTAAAGATGAATCCTTCAGTAAATTTCAGGACTTTAATAATCTTTTTGAGAATCAGACAGGTAGATATATCCATGTTTTCATAACAGACAATGGAAAATAGTTTGACTCCAACAAGTATGATGATTTATGTCGGGCTTATGGGATTAAGGGGGAGCTAACCGTGCCTTATAATCGCTAGTAGAATGGGGTTGCAGAAAGAAAGAACAAGACAATTTGTGAGGCATCCAGGGCTATGATGTATGATCAAAATATTTTGTTGTCTCTTTGGGCCGAAGCTGAAAGTATTGCAGACTATATTCAAAACATGTGTCCTCATAAATCCTTGGAAGAGAAAACTCCATAAGAAGTCTTCAAGGGTAAGAAGCCTTCTGTTGATCATTTGATAATTTCTGGTAGTCCTGTATACATACATGTACCAAAAGAAAAGAGGACTAAGTTAGAACCCTCTGTAAAGAAAGGTACTTTTGTGGGGTACAGTGAGACCTTGAAAGCTTATCGAATCTATGTGCCAGGGAAAAAGTATATAGAGGTCAATAGAGATGTGACCTTCCATGAGGAAGATATCTTTCGTCGTTCTAGAGAACTTCCCTATGATACATAGGAGCATGAAGCTCCATCTCTAGAACCTTCAGATTCACAACTTTCAGATGAGTAGAGGGATCATGCCAGAGAGCCTTCAGTAGACCCCATAAGGGATTCTATTGAGTTTCCCCTAGAGAAACCTCCTGCCAAAAGGAAGCCAACATGTTGTCGTTAACTTTTAAAGGAAGCAGAAAAACATGTAACACCTAAAGGTACTTTAAAATAAAGTAAGAAACCAAATAAGTACTCATGTTTGATAGCTTAGTTGAATCTTGTGATTGACTTTGAACCTTCCACTTTTGATGAGGCTATCAAACATAAAGTGTGGAAGGATGCCATGATAGAAGAAATCGAGTCAATATTTAAGAATGATGTATGGGAAGTGGTCCCAAGACCTCAAGGAAAATCAATAATAACCTCTAAATGGATTTACAAAATAAAGCATGTAGTAGATGGCAATGTTGAAAAATTCAAAGCTAGATATGTGGCTCTTGGTTTCTCTCAGAAAGAGGAAATTGATTATGATGAGATTTTTTCTCATGTTTCCAGGTATACTTCTATCAGATTCATCATTTCTCTTGCTTCGATCTTTAATTGGAAACTTCAGCAAATGGATGTTGAGACTACTTTTCTCAATGGTGAAGTTGAGCAAGAGGTTTATATCGAGTAGCCTGAGGGTTTTGTGATCCATGGGAAGGAATCACATTTCTACAAACTCAAGAAAGCCTTGTATGGATTGAAACAAGCTCCAAGAGCTTGGTAGAAGAATTGACAGTTTTCTTCAGAGTCTTGGGTTCTCCAAGAGTATATAATATTCTAATTTTTATATAAATATTATGAAGAATCATCCCGTTAGCTTGGTTTTATATGTGGATGATTTGTTCCTCACTGGGGAGGAACATCTGATAGCTCAAAATAAGAGGGAGCTATCATCAGAGTTTGAAATGAAGAACTTGGGTCTTATGCATTACTTTCTTTGTTTAGAGGTGTGGCAGAAACATGGTGAGATATTTCTCTCACAAAGTAAGTATGCAATTGACATGCTTCACAGATTTGGAATGTTGGACTGTAAGTCCATGACCACACCTATGATTTCTAACCTGAAGAAATTACATGATCAAGCTACAGGTTCAGATCTAGAATACCCTACAATATATCGTCAAATTATTGGGTCTTTGATGTATCTAGTACATACCAGACCGAACATTTGTTATGCAGTAAATGCCCTCAGTCTGTTCATGTGTAATCCAAAACACATTCATATGATTGTTGCTAAAAATATTCTCAGATATTTCCAGGGGACTATAGCTTATGGAATCAAATACACTTCTAGTGGAGGTGTAATGGTTCATGGCTATACAGATTCAGATTGGATGGGTAGTATAGTGGATCAGAAGAGAACTTCCAGATATTGTTTTAGTTTGGGTTCAACTATGATCTCCTGGTCCAACAGAAAGCAGGGCTCCATATCCCAAAGCACTACAAAGGCATAATACATTGTTGGAAGTGTTGCTAGTAGAGAAGCAGTGTGGCTCAGAAAGCTATTCTATGATTTGTTCAGTGCTGAGATGGAACCCACAATAATTCACTGTGATAACCAGAGTTGTATAAAGCTCTTTGAGAATCTTGTGTTTCATGACAGATCGAAAAAAATTGAGATGAGATATCACTATGTTCGGGACATGGTGCCAAAGAACATTCTTAGTATTCAGTATGTTACAACAGTGAAATAAACTATAGATATTTTGACCAAGCCCCTGTCATTGACAAAGTTTGTATACTTTTGAGACAAGCTTGGTGTTTCTGAGAATGCCTCTCTTGCTGAGAGGGAGTGTTAAAATTAATGTAGCTACAAGAGCCATTCTCCGGGAGGATGGCAAAGAACCTAGTTTATATCTAGGGCCCCCAATACACTCCTGGGGTTCTTGGTCTAGGACCAAGCAGTTAGAGCCATGGCAAAAAACCCTAGTTGGCCCCCCAATGTATTGTTGGGGTTCTTGGTCAAGTACCAAGCAGGTTGATGGTATAATTCCCTAGATGTGCTCTAGGGCCCCTGGATGTGTTCCAAAGAATCCTTGCTTAGCGCTTCGATTGATCCCTTGTTGTGTACCTTGGTGGTTAAGACCCTAGTTGTGATCTAGGGCCCCTAGATGTGTTCTGGGGTATCCAGGTCTGGGACCAGGTAGTTTCTTGGTTAAGTACTAAGCATAGATGATGTGTGACCTTCTTCTCTCTTGGGATGGTCCATGTGACCTAGGAGTAGTTAAGAAGAAGGGCATGATCACATCATTAACCCTCCTCGTATGATGTGATGATAAAATCTTATAAGTTATATCATGAGACTCATGTGGACATTATTCCATTAAAGAAGAACTTAAATTTTGACTATGTCTTATTGTTTATTAATGAAACCCCCCCTTGCTTGAGTTTTGTCCCCTCTATTCGTTGATGACCTATTGGTTCCTTCCTAAAGAAAAGCTGGCCGCTTTTCTTGAAACCCCTCTCATTGACTTGTCTTATTTCCTTGATTGAATTTTTGATTTGTCATTTAATATTTTAAATGTTAAAATATTATTTGTTATTTGTTAGGTATTAAACCTAACCCTAAATTTATGGAAAGTAATATAAGTTGATAGCCCTAACCTACCTATCTAAAACTATAAAAAGGAGTGACCTATTCCTCCCTTGACATTCACTCACTCTCTTAGTCGAGTCTTAGACTGAGGTATTTTTGCGGCTCTTCTTGATCAGGTTGTTAAGTGGATGCGACTCTTCTAGACAGGTCTCTCAGCTCCTCCCATGTGTATTTCTTGTCTGCTCTAGCCACCGTGGGTTTTATCCCTTTCAACCTTATTCTATTTAGTCTATCCCTGACCTAAAAAGGTCTTTCCCAGCCAGCAGTAAAGGGTGTTCTTTTGTTGTTTTGGTACCTTCTTATTGTGTCGCCATTGTTGCCTTATCTGTGTTTCCTTGTTGCCTTAATGGTGTTGCCTTAACCTTCTACTGGTGTTTCCCTTGTATGCTACCTCTCTTTTTCTGCAAGTAGCCTTAGTACCTTGAACATGGTTTGTTAGGGCTACCTTCGAACTGTTGGTATTTTTGTCTTTTGCTGTAGCATTTTTTGTGTTTCGTGGGATGAAAATAGTAAGGTTGTTTATTGCCTCTTTTACATCCACTCAGATGGACAATGGTGTCCTGCTTTTAGCCCTATTACTTGAAAGTGGCATGGCCTTTTGATTCTGAGCCAACTAATTTGTTTTTTGGTCTACTACCCTAAAAGTTCTTCTTGGTAATTGTCCTAATGATCATGATGAGATCTACCTTGAGGGTTTGATCCATGATCCCTTAAGCTTTTTCTGAGCATACATCAAGGAAGGTAACAACAACATATCATGTAATTTTGTTCCTTGTTTCAACTAAGGTAATAGTTAAGTAAATTCTTTGTTATTTACTGTTTTATGCTATTAGATTATGCATCAGAAATTTTAATGTCTTGTTGATCCTAAATTACAGTAGCTAATGTTTGGAAATTAAAAAGAAAATATTTATGTTTTATCTAGCTATTGTTTTTCCCCTTAAATTATAACAACAATCCCCTAGTGTAGATCACCTAACTCCATCAATATTTATAAATCTAGGCACCCATTCATCAAGCCACTAGCCAACTTGTCTGCCATGCCACACATGTTCATAGAAAAGGTTGCATGTTGCAACCTTACTTCATATCTAGACAAGTTCACCTAGCTCCTTTGGTGCATCCAACTCATCTCCATCCGTGGAGAGGGTAGTCTATCCATAGGCGCACCCAACTCTATCCAAAATGAGATGCTTTATCTATCTGTAGGTGAGACCAAGCCCAACTATCTGCAACTCATCGTGCACCTTGCCAATGGGCTAAGTTAACTCAATTGTTTGAGATAACCATATATGTTAGTGCAACGAAGGTACCCAAAGACACTCTAGGTGGGGGTATTACATCCTCCCACACTAAAAATCATTGTCATCTTCGACACGATCCTTGAGAACCTCTTGTCCTCAAGTCACAGTCTGAATCCCTGCATCCATTCGATCTCAACACCCAACTATCCACACTATTGAAGCCAAAGTTGTCATGCAACTGCCATTCGTCCACTCCATGGCCAAGTGCCTCTTTGTCCAACTCTATCATCAATGCCTCTAGTCATTATTGTCTTCTACTGTGGTGGTTGAAATCTTATATGTCATTGCCATCGTTATCTTCTACAATTGTAATATGACCTTCACACATTATCAATTTACACATTGTGTATAGCTTTACTTGAGTTATTTATAGCGATCTGTTATCTCAACTACTAAACTATAATCTTTTATTTTTATTGAAAATCCAAGTATGGGTAAAAAATGTAGCTCCACACTTGATAATATGCATTAACATGAGACGTTCATAAATATAATACAGAATGATCATTAGTCTTCACCTTTTTGAGTGACTCTTCCCATCACTTACGACTCTTCCAATTTTATTTACAATTTACCATAATCTGAGGATTAGGTATTCAACATTCCCCACCTTAATTTGAAGGGGTGCTTGTGAGTCCAAGCATCATTCTGAACTTTTCCAAATTTTCTCTTCCAAGTGCTTTGGTGAAGATGTTCACAATTTGATTATTTGTGGAACAATGTCTCAAGTGAATAGCCTTGGCCTCTACATGATATTGAATCAGGTGATACTTTGTGTTGATGTGCTTAGTTTGATAATGGAATATGGGATTCTTGGCCAAATTGATTGCAAAAGTATTTCCTTACAAATCTTCAAGTATTTTCTTGAGCCACACAATCTCCTTATTGCTTCTGCAACTGCCACATATTATGTCTCTATTGTGGAATTTGATGGAATTGATTATTTGCATGATCTCCAAGAGACAACTGATGATCCAAGACTCATGAGATAACCTTAATTTGACACTCCATTTTTTGTATCCCCTACAAAGTTTGAATCAGAATATCCAAACAAGTTGAAGTCGTTCACCTTAGAGTACTCAAGTCCAAAATCTCAAGTTCCCTTCAAGTATTTTATAACTCTTTTTGTAGTAGACCAAAGTCCTTCACAAGGATTTTGCATGAACTTAGAAAGAATCCCAACAACAAATGAAATATTTGCTCTGTTGCTGGTAAGGTAGATAAGACTTCCCACAAGTTGTATGTACTTGGTTGCATCCTCAAATTCATTCCCTTCTTTTGATGTGAGCTTCAAATTTTGTTCCATTTGATTAGAGATAGGGTTACACTCAGCCTTGCCAAACTTGTTCAACAATTCTCCAATGTACTTCTTTTGGGAGATGAATATGTACTTTGGATTTTGAATCACTTCAATGCCCCAATAGCAGTGAAGATGTCCCAAATTTGTCATCTCAAAGCCTTTATTCAACTCTTTCTTTATGGATGCAATATGACTTTCATTGTTCCTTGTTATCAATAAATCAGCTACACATACTACAAAATATACCACAATTTTTCCAACTTTCTTGACGAACAGAGTTGAATCATCAATATTGAAGTGCTTGAAATTCAATTTTAGAAGATGTCCAGTTAGTTTTTTATACCAATATCACAGTGCTTGTTTCGGGCCATATAAGGATTTGATGAGCTTGCATATTTTATTTTCTTGTTCCTTTTACAACAAAACCTCCTCACTAAGACACAAAGACATTCTTTTTCAAGTCTCCATTCGAGAAAGAAGTCTTCACATCCGTTTGATGAATTTTCCATCCATTTTTTGCTGCCAAGGAAAATAGAGTACAAATGGTGGCCCATTTTGTTATTGGGGCAAAAGTATCCTCATAATCAATACCTTCTTTCTATGTAAATCCTTTTTCCATGAGCCTTGCTTTGTGCTTGTCAAGTGAGCCATTTGATTTGTACTTGTTCTTGAAGACCCACTTGCAATCAATTAGTTTGGTTTTGAATGGAGGATCCACCAACTTTCACATCCCACTCTTGACGACATCATCATATTCCTTCTGCATGGCTTCTTTCCACTCATCATGAGAAGTGTCTTCTTCAAAGGAAGTCGATTCAAAGTTACTAGATAAATTCAAATCAAAATCATATGAAGCATCCATATCATCCACATCACTTGAATTTGAATGATCTACATCACCTCCATATTTTCTTGAGCAGGATGAACATTTTCAAGTGTTTTTATGAGCCATTTTGGTGGACCTTTCTAATATGGTCTAGATTTCTCAATTGATTGAGATGGTTCAGAATTCTCATCAAGACTCGACCTTTCAATCTTCTCAATCACATCATCCAAATGAACTTCAGGTTCTGATGAAGTGGCCAAAACTTCTTCACGCGGAGGAGATGGTGCTTCAAAAGGAGATTCCATAGATTGATCCAAGCTAGGGATCTCCCCTTCAAGATTTGGAATCTCATCATCAAATTAATGATATGTATTTACATGAGTGAATTTATCTATATGATCAAGTTGTTTGTCAATAGTTTTGTCATTCTTTGAGGTTTAAAGATAATTTACATCTCTGGAAAGAATGAATTTATTGTTTACCTCATCATAAAGACGATATGCCTTGGTGGTATTTGATTACCCCAAGATTATGCTCTTCTGACTCCTTGCATCGAGCTTGTTTCTTTCCTCCTTGGGAATTAAGGTATAGCAAGTGGAACCAAAGACCCTGAGATATCTCACCGAAGGAATGCGTCCATACCACATTTCATAAGGAGTCTCATTTTCAAGAGCATGAAATGGATATTTTTTTTTCACATAAATTACATTAGCCCAAAACATCAATGTTACATTTTTGAAAAACATCACGGAATGAACCATATTTAGGAGAGTCTTGTTCATTCTTTCAACTACACCATTCCATTGAGGATTGTATGGATTTGTGGTTTGATGTTTTATCCCATGTCAGTATCGATAGTTTTCAAATTCATTAGATGTATATTCTCTTCCATTATCAGTATGAAGAGAGCCAATACGACACTGAGCTTCATTTTGAATCCATACATGAAAATTTTTAAAAGTTTCAAAAGCATGTGATTTATCTTTCAACAAGTACACCCAACACATCCCGATGTAATCATCAATAAAAGACATGATATATCTGTTGTCATTTGCACATGGAATGGGCACGGGGCTACACAAATCAGAATGTATGAGTCCAAGTTTTTCACATGCTTTGGAAGTAGAATCATGAAATGGTTGTTTGTTATGCTTTCCAAGGATACAAGCATCGCATTGCTTTAAGTTCCTATGAATAGTAGGCAAACTAGAAACACCATTATTTTTCAGCAAAAAAAGGTTTTCATAATTAATGTGACCAAATTTGACATGCCGCAAGAGACTAGATGGCATTGTACCTTCATTGTGATGAGAGAGGTATGCATAATTGTGTGCATGAGCATATGTCTCTTTCAACTTCAACAATCTTCCATCTTCCACTCTGATCATGATGACCATTGTGTCATAAGCCTTCCTTATTTTGACTTTACCACCAAAGATATGAATAAAGTGGCCTTGATAATGGATGTGCATAAGAGACAACAAGTTCCTTCACAACTCAGGATGATAGGGCACATCATGCAAAAGAAAATTCAGGAATTCAGGCAATTTAAGCTTGATGGTGCCAATTCCCAAAGGTTTGAGACTTGATTTATTTGCAAAATAAACTATGTCATCTACATTGTCATTGAAATATTCGAAGAAGTCTCTCGGGAAGGGAATGTGGCAGGTTTCACCCGTGTCAAGCAACCATGCATCTCCAAGAAGCAAATGATGTGTTAAACGAATCTTCGGTTACTCCTGTATTGCAATGGGAAATAATATAATGAGCGAATTTAGGTGCTTTAAATTTTGCCAGATTTGATGTTTTACCTTTGTCTTCTTTTTTATTCTGTCTATCTTTGATATTCTCCCATGGGATTCTACAATTCTTTGTTTCATGCAACTGATTCTTTTTGCAACAGTCACAATGAATATTAGATCTCTCACCTTGGTTGTGTCTACCCTCCTACCTATGAAATTATTTCTTCCACTTTTTTTTTTTAATTCCTTATCCTCTAGAAGAATCATGTGATTGATTATTCCCTTTATGAGCAAGGAACACAATCTCACTAGTGGATTGAGATGACTTATTTCCAAAGGATTTCTCACATTCTGCAACTTTCTCCACCAAAGTTTCAAATGTAATGGATTTCATTTTACCACTAGCTTGCAGGGATTCAAGGTAGTGAGAATATGTAGGGTAGAGGGCCTTAATAAAGGCTGTGAGAGGAAGGTTTATCTTCACTCTAGTGGCATCATTGTCATGCATTATGGATTTGATATCATAAGCCAAAGTCATGGGATCATCATTCTTCAACTCTAGGTTGAAGAGCTTCACCAACAATTGTATAAATTTCAATTTTGAGTGAGATTCATACAAATATTTCAATTTCCTCAAATCACTATAGTAGTCATTAATGGAAACAATATGACGACTCACCTCTTTACTTACTGTCGCAACAATCACAACATATGATTTCTAGTCTTTGTCCTTCAATATGGCACACTCCTTATTTGATGTAGGAATGGTCGGTCTAATATTCTTAAACTATGCTTCTGATTCAACTTCTTCTTCACTAACAGTTGTTGCTTCACAAATGCCATTCCTCAAGTAGTTAAAGATCAGAGTGTGTTTTTTCTTTCTGTACCATTCTATGTAAATTTATTTACTAGTCAGCACAACGCTAACAATGAAGAAGAGAGAATGCATCTTCTAGTATAAATCTCTTGATCTCTGCACTCCTTCAAAATCAATTCAAGCATCCAACAATTTGTACAACTTAGGGTATCCTTAGTTAGAACCCTATTAATCTAGACCTGGGTTTCCAGTGAAAAGGGCGGACTCAAAACAATTCAATAATTATGCCAGTAAATTTGATATGATTGACAAAGCCCCACTATAAACATAAATTTGACATTTGCAAATTAAATGACAATGCATAATAACATGGTTATGAGAGTGCAATATAGGAAATAATCTATTACAAATGGATGATTCAATTTTCCTTCCCAACATTATCAATCTGATCCTCTTTTAAAAATACAATCTAGTCACTGATTGAATGTTGTTGCTCCCAAATATGAAACTCGACCTCTTATATTCTCACAGTCCATAGTCACATCTTTCATAAATTGGGTTTATCGAACTCAAATCTTCTATTTCCAGAGAAAGTGAAGCCATGGGCATGAGCATGGGTGACTGCAGTTGGTTGGAGAAAATTCATGGATCATATCCATTATTTTGCTTTCTCACATCGCGGAGGTAAACACCGTGAATAGAACATTTGATCCAAGCTCGGGAAGACAGTATGACATGAACTCACGATATATTCAACCGAGGAATTTTGAGAGTTGGATTACCACAAGTGGGTATCCTAATGGCTTCTTCTTCCAATAAGCGATGCCATTTCAACATGGAGTTTTTGAGAGTCAGATTACCATTTGTGGTCATGGATTATGCAGAGATTCTAATTCCAATGTGGAACTAGAGGCAAGCAAGCATATATATCATCAACTAAGGTCATCTAGAAGTTGCGTTGACCATGGTGGGCGCGAGTTCAATTAGCGGTGAGAGGAGAAGGATAGTGGGGAGAACAACGTAAGGGTTTCTATAGTGAACCCACACGAGGGTTTCTGATACCACTCAAACACAACAAAGGGAACCAGGCAAAGGGTTCCACGTAAAGTGAATGAACGCAGACCATAACATATTCCAAGTGATTATGATGAAGGAGAGGGTGCAGATGGCAAGCTAACGCTCACGACAAGGGAGACAAACTGGTAGACATAAGAGCGTTTTTGCACACGAGAGGAAAGAATATGCCCAAAGCATAAAATTATGGAGTTAACCTGCTCTGATACTACTGATATGCTTGGTATGGACAAAAAAATGTTACTCCACACTTAATAATCTACATTAACACGAGACATTCATAAATACTATATAGAATGATCGTTAGTCTGCACCTTCGGAGTGATTCTTCCTATCACCTAGAACTCTTTCCATTTCTACTATTTATAATTCTTTTTATGGTTCGAAGTGATTCTTCAACATTATTACAAAACATTATTTTGGTCATTTTAAATTTATGTTTATATCTTTTATAAACTTTAACATCAAGGCCATATCGTTATGAATGTCTATGCCTGATTTGTCGTCATATTGTAAATAATTATACAATATAATTATTATTTTTATGTTAATAAGGTGATATTTTAAATTATTTATTTTATTTTAAAAAGATTTATAATACAAATTGATTAAGATATTAATATTTAGATATTAAAATATTTATAAACTTTAGCATCAAGGCCATGTTGTTATCAATGTCATATTGTAAATAATTATATAATATAATTATTATTTTTATGTTAATAAGGTGACATTTTAAATTATTTATTTTATTTTAAAAATATTTATAAATTAAAATTATTATACAAATTATTAATATATTAATATTAAAATATTAAAATATTTATAAACTTTAGCATCAAGGCCATGTTGTTATCAATGTCTATGAATTTCAAACAACTATATGATATAATTATTATTTTTGTGTTTGGTAATGTGATAATTTAAATTATTTATTTTATTTTATTTTCAAAATATTTTTGATATTTGTAAGAATAATTATAAATTGTTAGTATTTTTTTTTTCTATTATTAATATTTTATTTTCAAAATATTTTTGATATTTGTAAGAATAATTATAAATTCTTAGTATTTTTTTCTACTTATTAATATGATAATATTTAAATATTTGGATAAATTTATCAGATTTTTTTTTCTTTTATTGCACCGAGTACTGAGGTGCTCTACAACCAAGTATGGCAAAGATGTTACTCTTGGTGCTCTACAAATCAGTATGGGGAAGATATTGAGGCGTTAATGGACAACCCAACAAACATCCACATGAATACCAAGGAAGGCTCACTCCCTCAACCAGCTAGATTCTTGGAAGGTGCACCCTCTCAGCTTATTAGAGGAGAAGAACAGTTGGGTGAAAGTCCCAAGGAAGTAGTTGATCAGATCTAGCTAACTAATTATTAGAAGCTAGTTGTAGCTTGACCTATTCAAGACATCATGTAATATCAGGCATCTATATAAGACTGCCTCCTATTCTAAATAAAGTGATGGTCATTTTGCTCTTATTTTTGGTGATAGTGTCCAAGTTTTCTTAATCTAGTTAATTTCATGATTATTGCTATTGCAGATCAAATGGTATCAAAGCATTGATTTGAGATGCTTATGCTCCAGTGAGTTTCAAACATAGATTTTTTTTTTATGGGTTGCAAGTGTCTTCACTCACCCAATATTCAGATCCAAAGGTGCACTAGGGGTGGCTCCACCCTCCATCTCTTAGGCAGTGTGCTAGGGTTTTCTCGAGACCTCCATTGCCTAGTCCTTTGTGGTGATTTCTAGCTTCTGAGGCTCGCTTAGGCCTTAGATTTCCCTCCATATCTTCCAATGCAGTGCACTAAGGTTTCTCTCGCCCTCCACGACTCAGTGCTTTGGTTGTGGGGATCTTCCACTCCCCCCTCTTCTCTATTTCATGCTAGGGTGCACTAGGGTTTTCCACACCCTCCCATCTGTTCCACCGTGCCTTCCCAGTGTGCGCTT
This sequence comes from Picea mariana, assembly GCA_032191745.1. Classification (NCBI taxonomy): domain Eukaryota; kingdom Viridiplantae; phylum Streptophyta; class Pinopsida; order Pinales; family Pinaceae; genus Picea; species Picea mariana. The sequence goes on along the minus strand of JASDQU010508872.1, from coordinate 15,851 downwards.
GTCTAGGGTTTTCTAGCGTACCCTCCCTTTCAGGCTCCAGATGATGTGCTTCAGGGTTGGATTCAGATCCAGGGTTTTGGATCCAAAGTTTTCCCATCCAAATCTAGCTCCTGATCTAGATCCAGATCTCGAACAAAATGAACTAGGGTTTTCTCCAGATAGTGTGCTTCAGGGTTTTCCCTCCCTCTTAGGCTCTAACAACCTTTCTCTTTCATTTTCAGTGCACTCTCCATTCTCAATTCTCAGTTTCTTTAGTATATGAAGATAATACCTCCTCGTAGAGACCCCTCCCTCGAGGATTCTACATCTGGGCAATCTTCTCCGATTAAAGACCCGACTCTTGCTCTGAATGAACTCATGCGGCTCCATCGGAGATCCATAATGCCTCTGCAATTGGATACTCATTCCCAACTGCCTAAGTTTTTAGGGCATATGAATGGTGAGGCCATTGATTCCTGGGTACATAGTCTATCCATTTATTTCAAGACTTTCCCTTGAATGACAAAATAAGAGAAGCTACAGATCATTAGTTTGCATTTGGAAAGGGGTTTCTCATTCTTGGTGGGACACTCAAATGAATACCTCTTCTCTTGTGGTGGAATTGGGAGATCAACTTGTGACCACCCCTTCGCTTATTTGTTCTTGGGATGCCTTTTGTCAAGAACTACATAATCACTTTTATCCCTCGGGGTATCTTTAAACTCTCCTAGCTCAAGAGTTGAAACTCCGCCAACTCTCAGGCAAGCCATTTCAAAGATACATTGAGGTGTTTAATAAGCTCTACATTCAACTACAGATTTAAGATCCAAAATAGGTACTCATTGTTAAATTCAATTTCAGTATTTTATTATTGTTACACAGAGAGATTGATTTATTTGAAAGATATTCCTTAGATATGGCCTTTCTTAGGGCCTTGGATGTAGAACGAAATCTCACTCCTCACCTTCGATTGCCTCTATCCAAAGCTCATCCTTCATCAAATCCTTCTTCTCTTGCCTCTCCTACCTCACCCAAGCATAGAAAATGGTGTTCTTATCACAAATCTCAGTTTCACTCCTTAGTTGAATATCATGTTCTTTGTAATCAAAATCCCATAAAGACTCTATTCGTTGATTCTCATGAGTCCTCCTCGAAAACAATGCCCCCCTGAGTTGATCACCTTGGAGAATCCTATGGAATCATACCTCTCTCTCCTAATCATGTCCACTTATCCCTAAGCTTCTTCACCAACACTTTTGTTCACTCACAATTGCCAGATCAAGCAATCCTTGATCATGCTCATCCTAAAAAATGGTAGCCAAAAGAATTTGGTTGCTTAGGATTTGGTGCAACAGTTAACGCTTCCTACTACCCCTCATCCGAAACCATACCAATTGGGTTGGGTTCAGAAGGATAGTCCCTGTGTGATGGTGACCCAACGTTGCCCTTACTTTTTCCAGCGACTCTTTCTGTGATACTATTATTTGCGATGTGTTTCCTTTGGATTGCATATATGTGATTCTGGGTATTCCCTATCAGGAACTTCATCACATTATATACCATGCTCACAATCATCATTATCATCTTCAGAAAGATGGACGTACCTATCTCCTCACCTCATCCTCTCTAAAATCCCCTACCTTACTTTCTGACCAACCTATTGTTCGTCAAATCAGTCTCAACAAATCCATTTCCCTTTGTCTAGTGTGCCCTCTTAAACTAGATAGCCACTCTCACGCCCTTCCTTCATATCTGGCATATTTACTCACATCCTTTCAAGATGTCTTTGTTGCACCCGTCGAACTACCCCTCATTCTTTCCATTGAACATTCCATTGATCTTATTCCTGGAGCCACTTTTCCCAATGCCCCTTCTCATCACTTGGCTCCTCATGTGGCTCACGAAGTGGAACGCCAACTCCAACAACTTATTAATACTGGCCACATCCAACCAATTTCTTCAGCTTATGCTTTTCCTGCCTTCATCATTCCAAGTAAGGAGGCTAAGGAATGGTGTCTAGTCACAAACTATTGGGATCTTAATAAGGCTATAGTCAAGAATCATTACCCTCTACCGTGCATTGATGATTTACCAGATCATTTGAAGGGTGCTTGCTTCTTTACCAAAATGGATCTTACAACAGGGTATCATCATGTTCACATGAATGCAACAGACACATGGAAGACAACTTTCAAAACCAAATTTGGTCTTTATGAATGGGTGGTGATGCCATTCGGTCTTACTAACACCCCTTCCACTTTCATGAGGCTAATCAATGACATTTTCAAAGCACAGTTGGGAAAAATTGTGGTGTTCTGTTTGGATGTCATCTTGGTCTTGAACAAGACTTAGGAGGATCATTTGCTCCTTGTGAGAACTGTGCTAGACTTACTGTGCACTCACAAATTGCAGGTGAAACATCATAAATATTTTTTTGGGCAATCTTCGGTTCTATATTTTGGTTTTTTTGTCTCTGCTGAGGGTGTTAGCCCAGATCCCACTTANCTGCTGAGGGTGTTAGCCCAGATCCCACTAAAGTCCAAGCTCTTTCAAAATCGCTAGCTCATCACTTAGCTCTGGAACTCAATATTTTTATGTGTGGCATTAATTTTTATCGATAGTTCATTGTTCACTTCTCTCAATTAGCACACCCTCTTCATCAAATCTCCAACTAGAATAAGTTTATGTGGTCTCCCTTGGCACAAAAAAAAATTCAAGCTCTCGTACTTCATTTACTTGATCTTCAGTCTCCCTTTGAGATTGATATGGACACATCTTAGTAAGATATTGGCGTGCTTCTTAAACATGGAGGACACCATGTTGCATACCATTCAGAGACTTCATCTAATTCCAAAAAAAATTATAACACTTATGACAAAGAGTTCTACAATATGGTCCGAGCATTGAAACAATGGTGCCATTACATCCTAGGGAAAAGAACAATCCTCCACACAAATCATCATCCATTGATTTTCATCAATTCTTAGACTAAGATACATGAGCAACATCATTTAAAGTGGGTTGCTTACATTAAAAATTTTTAGTTGGTGATTAAATACAGGAAGGGCACATCCAATCATATGGTTGATCTCTTGAGCCAACCCCCTATGCAGGTACTTCAACTCATGGCTATGCATTGTGTTTTCTATGAGGCTTGGAAGCTTCTCTATGCTTATGATCCCTTCTTTGTAGAGATATGGGATGTTATGTAACATCCCGCTGAGGTCAATCAAAATCCATTTCTGGATTACACAATCAAAGATGGGTGGCTATATAAACTCAATAAATTATACATCCCAGGTTTTGAAGATCATCTTACTTTGATCAAGGAAGCTCATGCTTCCTCCTATGGTGGCCATTTTGGGTCTTTGAAAATAGTTCAACTCTTTCAACAACATTTATTTTGGCCTTCTATGAATCTTCAAGTGGAGAATTTCATTCGTGCTTAGGCATTGTGTAGTCAACATAAACTTGCCAATCATAAATTTGGTTTGTATCAACTCCTTCCTCTTCCTTCCCTCCCTTGGGACTCTATTTCTATGGATTTCCTTAGTGGTTTACCCATGACCTTACAAAAACATGATGTTGTATGGATTATTATTTACCATTTCGACCACACTTTGGCCTTCCTACTAGCATCATTAATGATTGTGACAATTGTTTTCTCAGCACATTCTGGAAAACATAGTGGGATTTACTGGGTTATCAACTCAAATATTCTACTACCTTCCATCCTCAAATGGATGGCCAAATTGAGGTAGTTAACTGTAGCTTTGTCCACGCTCTTCACATTCAATTTTCCAAAACTAAATAGTGGGATACAACCCTTCATGTCATTCAACATAGTTAAATTGTGTTTTACATATTTCTACTGGGATGTCTCCTTTTGAGGCCTCCTTTGGATATCAACCTTTAGCCCCTTATGAACTACCTCTCACCTTGTATCCTTATGACACTCCACACCAACAACAAGAACAAACATACACCCTTTCATTTTTGCAGACTCTAGCACAAAAACATGCCCAACTTTTTGAAGCACTAAAGGCAGCGCAACATTGCTACAAAGCCTACCGTGATGTTCACCATTCCCCTATGGTTTTTACTCCTTGTGATAAAGTTTGGTTTTACATGGAACACCAACATTTTAAATACCAATGTCATCACAAAATGAATCCTCTCTGCTATGGCCCTTATATTTTTCTCCAACAGATTAGGGACAATGCTTACCGCCTTGACTTTCCACCCCAACTAGGCATTCATGATGTGGTGAATGTGAATAGTCTGAAATGCTATGAACCCCCATTACTGGAAGATAATGTCACTGTCTCTCATCATGTTGAGTTAATCCCTGATTTCCAACCTCCCTTGCTCCAATACACCTTACTTGAAACTCACCACACCACCACTTGCCATCAACAACATACCTCTTACCTTGTTGGGCGCATAGGCCAAACTCCTGCTTAGTCTAAATGGTTTTTGGAAGTTTCCATGCACAAACATTTTCCTCATTTTCTGATGGAAGTGGGGACACTTTCAGGATTAAACAGGGAGGAATTGAGAAACCCAACAGACATCCACATGAGTCCCAAGGAAGGTGCACTCCCTCATCCAGTTGGATTATTGGAAGGCACACTCTCTCAACTTATTGGAGGAGAAGAACAATTGGGTGCAAGTCCCAAAGAAGTAGTTGATGAGATCTAGCTAACTAGTTGTTAGAATCTAGCTATAGCTTGGCCTATTCAAGTCGTCATGTAATAACATGCATCTATATAAGATCACCTCCTATTCTAAATAAAGTGATGGTCATTTTGCTCTCATTTTTGGTGATAGTATCCATGTTTTCATGTTCTAGTTAATATGTTGAGTATTGCTATTGCAGATCAGTTAGTGTGATGAGGCGTTAGGTGATTCACTTAATTAATAAAAATCAAGTCCGATTAATTAATATAAAAAATTCGGCTTAATTAAAAAAAAAAACAACAACAATAATAAAATAATAAAAAATAAAATGCAATAATCAATAAAGTCAACTTAATTAAAAAAAACAATAATAAAAAAATAAAAGATAAAATGAAATGAAATAATAATAAAAAAATTACACCTTAAGAAATTGGATCCCTCTCGGTGCTTGATAGATCAGGTTTAACATGGATATATGTTAGTTATAGTCTAGTAATATAATAGTTATACTTGATGAACAAATTAATAGTCATTAATAAAACAAATGTCAAGGCATTAATTTTTTAGTAAATCATATAATACCATTTAATTATAAAGTAAAAAATGTCACATGTAAATTTGTCTTTTGACTGTGTTGTACTAACAACCCACGAAGATGCGTCGAAAGACAACAATGACCTTTTATTTTATGCTAATCCAACAACTTTCGAGAGATTCTCTTTACATACCTCCCCTTGCCAATCCTTGCCATGTCCCTTTTCTCAATAAAATGCTTAGGACTAAGGAATGCATAGACAATGTGAGAGTGTGCACAAGTGGGAGGGATATGAAAATCTCTCTCTCCAAGGGATTTACAAGAGGGATATTACCTAGCTTCCTAGCATTGTCTTGTCTCAAGTCATTTTCCCTTCTTTCTCAATCAAATTAATAGAAACCATAAAAATGTTATAGATCAAGCAATGTTTGCACTTCTATGAGTTAAGAGCCACCATAAAAATAATCTATCAAGTGGAATTTGTTTAATTTTTTTTGATAAACGATATTTACATGCATTTCATACAAAAAAGGGGTGGGTCGCAAAGGAAACAACCATGAGCATATAAACAAAAACCTAACCTAACACAACAACCCTTTGAGGGTGCCAACAAACTCTAAGACATGGAAGATCATGCTTCCCCTTGTTTGCCTTTCTTCACTTTTCCACTCATGATTATGGATGTCCAATGTCCTTATTAATAGAGATTGTAGACACTTTCAATAACCATTAGTTGTTGATTGTTCTCATCTGGAATTACACCAATAGCAGTGCCATCCTAGTTTGAAGAATCAAATTCACGTACTCTATTTTCATCCCCAAGGATGAATCCTTCCATAGAGGCATTGTCAAATAAGAGGGAGTTGATTCAGAGATGAACCATGAGAAACAATTGAAGATGACTTAGAAGAGTTTCCACCTTCCTTAGATGGGATAATAGGACACTATGTAACATCAACAATATGTGAGATAATAAGAGGTTTAGAAGGTTGCACCTAGTGTTTAGGTTTCTAGGTATTCTTCCAACAAGAGGCCACCTTGTGTTCATATTAAAATTGAAACCAATATCAAAAGGCTATGTGTTCATACTCAAACGCTTACATCCCCCAACACTCTCCACATTCCAAAATTATGTAGCTAGGAAGCCCTATGCTCAAATCAACATTGATTAAAAAACACACAAAGGTAATTGAATATATGGTTAAGGTATCCTGAATAGTGTAGATAAAATCTCCCAAAGTATCATGAATGGATGTCAAAGTTGTGATATCCCAATACTCTAAGGGTAGGATCATAATATGAATCAAAGTGGAACCATTGAGAGAACTTCAAAATGTGGATCAAATTTGGGGTTTTAGGGCTTCATGAAGAGACTCACACCACCCCAAAACCAAGGATTGTGAAAGAATGCATCCATGTGATGATATAATTCAGGCTTGAAGCTGGTTTAAGGAGGGACACAAGCTACGAACCTAATTATCATGAAATGATCAATGAAATACTCAATCCCCTTCAATATCACCAATGGATGTCAGAGTTTTGATATCTCAATAATCCAAGGGCAAGATCAATAATCTAAATCAAAGTGGACCTATTGAGAGAACTTAAAAATGTGGATCAAACTTAGGGTTTCAATGCTTCATGATGAGACCCACACCACCCCAAAACCAAGGACCATGAAAGAAAGCATCCATGTGATGATGTAATTTAGACTTGAAGTTAGTTTAAGGAGGGACACAAGCCATGAACCTAAAGATTGTGCAATGATCAGTGAAATATTTAATCCATTTTAGTATCACCAATGGATTTCATTGCTGTGATATCCCAATACTCCAAGGGTAGGACCAACAATCTGAATCAATGTGGAACCATTGAGATAACTTCAAAATGTGGATCAAAATTAGGGTTTTATGGCTTCATGAAGAGACCCACACCACCCTAAAACTAAGGACCGTGAAAGAAAACATCCACATGATGATGTAATTCAGGCTTGAAGTTGGTTTAAGGAGAGGCACAATCCATGAACCTAAATATCGTGCACTGATCAGTGAAATACTCAATGCCCTTCTTAACTTGATCTAGCACTAGTTTAATAGAGGGGACTTGAGTTCCATTTTCCACAAAAAAAAGGAGTAGTAATTGCATCTAGAGAAGAAGTGCTTGGGCGAGAGACCAATTTATCAACTTAAATGCTCACATTATGTGTCTATACCAAATTTGTTTCTTTATTTATGAGAAACAAGTCTCTGTAGGAGGTTGCACCCTTGGTTGTTCCATTAGAATAGGTGGACAAAATAGGGTGTTTGTCTCCCCTGTGAAGATGAAAAACCAAAGAAATCATAGCATCTTGATGAAGATTAGAAGTAGATAATGGAAAAGAGACATGTAGTTCCTTATCGACATAGATCAATCGTTGTAATTGGACTAGAAGCCCCTCCCAGACTTGAATGTGCTATGTTATAAAGGCATCAAACTCCAATGAGGACATTGGCAAAGGGAGAGCATGTTCAAAATTTATTTGAATGAAGATTTGCAAGTCCTCCAACTTTTGCTAAAAACTTTGAGACAATCTATGCATAGGGGATCTAGCACTAGGAATTACCATGTATGATAAAGCAAAGGTTCCTTTGTTGTGAAGGAGTGTGGCTTTTGTCCAAAATCCCCTTTAAGTTGTCCCATAGGCATTTTGATGGGAGAAGGACAAAGTCAATCACTGGTGGTCAGCGAAAGATGGAGGAGGGAGGAGGGAAGCAAACATCTTGAGCTTGAGTAACTCCATTGGAAACATGAGGTGATGCATACACTGTGAAACCCTTGTTCTAAGAAAAAATGACATCCATAATTTGGAGAAACTATAGCTCAATGATAGCTCCTCTCATCTCAATCCTCAATAAGAATATGTTGTTGAAGGCCCACATTTCCCATTTTGATTAGCCATAAAGATTTGCATTGCCAGACCTTTATTATAAACCCTAACTTTTGTCAATTTCAGTTTATCTAATAGTTAATGAGTATCTCACAACCCCCTTTGTCACATCCTCCCCCATACTTCCATCAACAATTAGCTTGCTAGAAGCTCTTTTTGATTGGCACCAAATGTGTGACTACAATCTACGTATGAATGAATAAGAAATACATCGACCTTGTTGAGAAAATACTCCATTAGCTATTCATGGGCCATGGCTCATCCCCCAAAATCCCCTCCTATATTTGTATATTGTATCCACCTAGATTCCCTCTGGCATTTTAAGGTATGCTATTGTAATGTTAATTTTTCATCACCGTAAAGTCCAAGAAAAGGGGACCAATAGATGTTAATCACTAATAGGGCAATGACAATAGTCCTTTACTGTCTTGAGATAGCCTAAGATAATGATTCTTATATGTTGTATTATAAAGTCTAACTCAATAATTAATATTGCATGTTATAGTTTTTCTATGGTTCACTCAAATATTGTCAAGATGAATTATATTCTTAAATCCCCAAATCATGTAAATTTTAACATTATGGTTTTGAGTTAGAAGAAAAAATAAACTCGATCATTGATAATTGACACTACATAGAGGGAAGTGAAAATATAACCATCTAATGTCTACCTTTTATCAATTGCAAAACACATTACAAATATGTTTATTCAAAGCATCACACAACCATGCAAATCCAATGCAAATACAAACATAAGAATAATACCATTTTTTTTTTATAGATCGAGTCATATAAATATTATGAAAAGAAGTTATCTATCTAAGGATAGAGATACAAATGCAACAATGATCTTAAAGAGATGCAACCCTTTATTTGCAAGACGACAACATAAAAATTCCATCCTATAAATATTCTTAAAAAAAATGAAATGAAACATCACCTTGTATGACGCTTGTAACCATTTATCCAATTCAAGAAACCAAATCCCTCAATATAAACAACCTTTACAATGGTTTGATCAAGATTCATATATTGTACTAAAGGGAGGGGATATATATATATATATATATATACTTTTTTTTTCTTTTTCACTTTATAAATTTACATGAATTACCATAATAGAGTGATGATTTCCATTGCAATTATGGACGAAGAAATTACAAAGTGAGAAGTGACAATGGAACATTTGGAGGGTTCTATTCTATGTAGAATTTTAAGTAATAAGGTAAATTTTCTCTTAGCACCTAGGGAGTTTGTCAAAACTTCCAATGGTACCCTTGTTTTCAAATGTATGGAGGTGACATCCTTAGTAAATGGATATCCTAAGCAATTTTTCATTATTAGTGTAAGAATCGTCAAAGAAAAGGTGGGTTCGCTAGGTCCTCTAGGTATAATGGGCATGATTGGAGCATGGGAAGGACGATGCAGTTCCCACAATGTCCCTCTGTTTGATCTTCCTTTCTTTATTTATATAATGCTACTTTAGAGAACATTAAAGGAGAGCCAAGGTTTGATAGGGGAGGAAAATACATTCCTTCTCCATGGGAAAGAGGTCCTATAGATAGTCTTTATGTGGAAAGAGAGCAAACATAATCCTCTATTGGTGAGGGTGTAAGGAAGGGCCTATGTGTTGAGGAGCTTGTGGGTTATTTGAAAGTATTTTGGGTAAACCAATAATCAAAGGGTAGGGTTTTTAAATGAAGGAGGAAGTGTGTTAAATCAAGTTCAGAGAAGATATGTTTGGTGATAAGAGAAGACCTTATGTTGGAAGAAATTATCTCAATGTAGGAAATGGTCCTAGTTGGTAGATTTTTAGGAAGATATATGAAGTGAAAAATGCTATAGGATTGGCTTGTCAAGGTTTTGGGGGTCAACAATGCTAGCTCTCAAAAATTGGATTCCTTGTTGACCTAAGGGAAGAAAGGGTCATTGTGAATCCTATCTAGGTTAAATTCCATGCATTACCATTAGAGCTTTGGAACAAACACATGTTAAAATAAAATCAAAATATTATTGGGATTTTTACTAGGTTTGATAAGGATTCAAGTAGCTCGACAGTTAAATTAGTGGCTCTAATTATGGTTGAGATGGATCTAGGGTTAGGGATACCAGACATAGTCAGAACTTAGGTGGGAAATTGAAGATAGGCCTAGTTATTAGATTACACCAGTGTTCCACTTTGATGTAGTTTATGGCATATGTATGGCCATCTAAAGGTAGAATGTACATCTAACATGCCTTACCTACACTATAGGAAGAAGCAAGTATTGACACCAAAGAATAAGGAAAGAATATTGGAGTCAAACCCAAAATTCCCTAGCAATGGTAGTGGTATCAAGTGTGTGGCTTCTAATTCCCCTCAAGCTATTAGAGAGGAAATTATGGTCACATCCAAGGACCCTTTCGAAGGGGATCTCTCCCAAACCGTTTTTTTTCTTTCTCTAAAGGTTTATGCTTTGGAAGATTACATTCGATAAGTGGATGACAGGGAATATCACCCAAGTATTTCCTCCTCATTTCAAAGCAATATGATAGTTCTTTCTTCCCTTTCATTTCGTATTTCATCCATTATTATGGATTATGTCTAGAAGGTTTTAGGTAGGGATCTAGAGACTTCTAGTAGGTTGGAAGAGTTAGGGGTTTCAAAATGACCCCTTAGTTAAATTCTCTTCCCATAAAAGGTTTTTTATTCCTAAAAAACTAGTACTCTACCATGATCACCCATAACTCTAGGGAGGGTTTGGAGGCTTCGACATTTCCATCAACTTACTCTTCTACAAGGACTCATGAGAAATCACTTCTAAAGTGTCTTTTTCCCAAGAAGGATGTGAAGCACTACTCTATAGACAAGGTTATAGGATCCAAGCTTCCGAAAATCCATTTTCCTTGGCCCAAAAAATCCTTTCAACTCACTTATTCCTACTTGTTGTCTTATTATGGATGCTTCAATATAAAATGTAGACCAAGCCTCCTTAGACTCCAAGAAAGTATAGGCCAACCTAAGCTCAAAAAATCTTTGAAATATCATTTAATATCTTCCAAATATTGGGTAGAATAATCCTACATTGGAGAGGTGGTAGGTGGGTTGGGTCTAGATCATGATGGACAATCCTCTACTCTTCCCTTCAATTGTTAAACCATTCTTTAATCCCTACAAACATCTAGACAAAATTTCGCTCTCTGGAATCTGGTAAGATAGTATCATGGGTTAGTATTTATGGTCTTTACAATGGAAGGAGAGAGATTTGGGATGATTTATTACAATGGATTACCTTAAGAGGAATTTCTTATATAGGGAGGTGATTTAAACCTTTTTACTAGAAGGGTTAAAATTCAGAGTGAGGGTACTAGAAAGGACTGCTTAGTAGACTATTTGCTTCATAATATTGTGGATTTGGGTTGTGTGAAGTGGAGCCTATTAGTCTTGTGCCGACATGGATGAATCTAAGGACATGTAGTGGGGGGATCTCAAAATACTAGATAAATTCTTGGTGTTTGAAAAGATGTTAGTTTACTTTGATTGGCTCATAACATGGGTTGACCATGGTGGATTTTAAGACCATTCTCCAATATTTCTCCAGGTGGAAAAGGATGAACATAAACTAGTTGGCCCATACAAATTCAATCCTATTTGGTTTGAAGATGAGGCATTCATAATCTTGTTCACGAAGAATGAAAACATTTTTCTCCTTTTGTACGCGAGTCATTGAATGTTTTTGTTTGTAAAGAATTCAAAAAGAGTAAAAAAACAGCTTTATCATAGGCTAAGGAAAAGTATTGGTCTTTGTAGGAAAATTTAGTTGAGATGGAAACAAATTTTACCAAGTTTTATGGCCAAAATGACAAAGGGATATTCTTTGATGAAGAAAAGTCTTAGCGTAATATTTTTTAGGACAAAAAAGGGAACTACTTGATTGGGGGGAATCCAAATGGAAGATCAAAAGAAGAGCTTTGTGGCTTGCACAAGGGTGTGAGAATACAAAGTTTTTCTAAAATTATGCTAAGAAAATGAAAAATAATATAGGAAATGAATTGTGAAGACAAAAAAATAGTTATAAGATTTAAGGAGATTGTATACCTACATGTTTCCCATTTTAAAAGTATTTATCAGGAGCTTGAAAGAGAAAATATAGAAGAGATCATCAAACTAACCTCTTACTTCCCAAGGTTCATAAATGAAGAAGCCAATGAGGAGCTTATGTTTGAAATA
>JASDQU010508870.1:29162-39621 GCA_032191745.1 Picea mariana | reverse complement strand
AGGACGGTGTTAGCTCACGTTCCCCTAGACGTGTGATGATGACTGTCAGTTGCCTGCTGGGGAAGCTTGGTCAAGATAGTGACACTTCTGCTTACGGGTTCTATTTGGAGTTAGGTTAATATAGTTGACGCTCCAAGATAGTCTAGTAGAGGAAGGATAGGAATGAAGATGGAAGTAAGTTGGGGAGGAAGGATGAGTAGAAATAGTTGAGAAAGTATGGAGATTTGTCTTATGGTGGAATTCATTGTTTTTCCCTTCTGAAAAGAAAATGTGTATATATGAATATTCATAATTATGTAACTAAACCACAGTTGTCTAAATAAAATTGTTGAACTAGATAATTGTAATTAAAGGATNTGATAGTTATTGATTATTAGTACATGCACGAGACTTGTATGTACTAGCTACACATGCATTTCTTGTACATGTACACTAGTATGTATGAGTTTTCTTGGCTTACTTACTAATAATGATGGTTATTTGTTATGAATGTGTGGACCATGTTTCTTTTTCCTTGTATCATAGAATACTTTAACTTTGGGACGAAGTTTCCTGAAGGGTGGGTGTATGTAACAACCCCAGTTAAATAGTTATATAGGGTTTATTAAGTATAGTTAATTAAATAATTAACTATCTTGATGTGTATCAGTTAAGTAATGATTAACTATTAATAATATTATTTATTTATTTATTGTTTAATAATTGTCGATTAATTAATTAATTGATTACTTAACACATTCAATGATTTGGGTAAAGCATTAAAGGGTTTAATAACTTTAATTTAATCATTATAAGACTTTACGTATGACAGGGGATAAGGAGTAAATGGGGGGATAAGGTGGGTGGCCTTAAATGATGGAGGAGGTGGTGAATGAGGGGGATATGACTAGGCAGAGGCTTACGGGAGATGATTATGAAAATTTGGGGAGGAAGAATTATTGGGGGGGAGAGGACTGTATTTCCTGTTTTGCATATTTTTTGGTTTTGGGAGTTTGGTTTTGGAGGTTGGCTGTACTGTTGCAGGGGGCACCCGGTTGCTGGGAGTTTTGGGCTCGGGGGCCAGGAATCCTCATGGAATCTTGGAGCTAGGGAGCCGGAAAGGCTGCTCCTAGCTGGCTGAGTGGTTAGTTGGTTTTGGGCAGGGTTTGGTGAGAGTATCAGGCAGAAATTGGACAGAGCAATAGGGAGGACAACCAGATAAGCGAGAATTTTAGCATCAGGCAGAGGTATTTTTATTTCTGAATTTGCTGAGTTATGTGATGATTATGTAATTTATTTTCATGATGTCGATAAATTTAATTTCTGCTGAATATTATATGCTTATATGATGATTAATGAATTATTTATGCATTGAAAGAAATTTTATGTTTAATTGTATGAAATTTTTAGGCTTAATTAATTGAGGTCACTACAAAATAACTGCTATAACTAGTTGTGGAAGTATCCAACAATAGAGAGTAATTCAAGGTAGAGTCAACCCTTGAATTTGGTCTAAAATCCACTCCATCTCAATGGTGGAGTCATTTAAGTAGGTTGCACAGATTTAAAATGCTGAAGATATATTGTTACAGTTACAATCATAAAACAACTATGACTTGAATTAAATTCATTTCTTGCATGAATCTCTATGCACCTACAGACTAGTGACACAATATCCCTCAGTGCTACAATATCTCTTACAAAATCAGCTATTATGACAAAACACAACATTGAATAAGAAGGTTTATTTACTAAACCATTCTACCTTTCTTGGATCAGGAGCCCATGCTGCACATAGCACTCCATGTGTCCACCAGTAAGAACATAAAGTAGCAACTTAAGACAATAACCACCTTCAGAAAGCAAAATAAAAAATTAAACAAGGTGCCCTTACAAGTACTCTCTCTTTAAAAAAAATTAAGAACAAAGAAAATCTGTACACCCTAAGAAGTGGATCTATGCAGGCTCAAGTCTGCAACTCTTGAGCTCCTTTCACGCCCTATACTCTGAAACCATGTTAGAAAATAGGGAAAATAGAAAAACAATGTACTTTTAAAATTATTTCTATCAACTAGATCAACATAGGAGATAAACAGATCCGAAACAAATAATATTTCTGAGTACAAAATAAACTATAGCTTACCTCCAGAATAAAATGAGAGGTGTACCTATAACATTTATAGATGTATGCCCCTGTAGGTATGCTCAAGTGAAGTTTAGGTTCATAGATCAAACCTCTAGTGTTTGATCTCTGTCAAAAGAACTGTGGGACAATTTTGCCATGGATAGTAAAACCCCAATGGAAACAACAATAATCCAAAGTCATAAAAGCAAATAACCCCAATTCGAAACCCTTCAATAAACAATGAAAGCACAACAAGGAAATCAATCACAAGAGAACCCTCAGATTTGGAATACAAGTGTCAAACCCTCCATTAAGAAAACACAAACTCAGATTTGAAATACAAATTGCTCCATAAGAAAATATAGACTTAGATCTAGAGATACAAGTGGTTCCATAAGCAAACAACTCAGATCTGGAAATACAAGTAGCTCCATAAGCAAACAAACTCAGATCTGGAGAAACAAGTGGCACCATAAGCAAACAACTCAGATCTGGAAATAAGTGGCACCATAAGCAAACAACTCAGATCTGGAAATACAAGTAGCTCCATAAGCAAACAACTCAGATCTGGAAATAAGTGGCACCGTAAGCAAACAACTCAGATCTGGAAATAAGTGGCACCATAAGCAAACAACTTAGATCTGGAAAAACAAGTGGCAAACCCTGTCACAAAAAGGAAGCCAAAGGAAAGGAAGCACACGTGGCCCTAAAAGGGAGAAGCACCCACTGAAACAGGTCCAGCTGCAAGGGAGATACATCTGACAGTAAGAGGGGCAGATTTGACAGCAAGCGGGGAAGATCCGATAGCAAGGAGGTGGATCCAACAAGGATGGCACCCTCAACACAGTGGCAACCACCGAACCCTCACAACATACAACAACAACCCACAATTCACTCAAAAGAAGGGGCCGCAACACCTACAACAGTTCGCGACTCCTCCAACCAATCAAGAAGTAGTTTGCGAGGGTTTGGTAAGGTCCACGACAGCCACAACAAGTAGAACAATCAAGGAGTAAACTTCTAAACCAACAGACAAGAACAAAACCAAAAGCTCCCAGCCAAGCATCCAACCATACCTCAGATCTGAATAATGAAAGACCACTAGGATAGTTGTACCATAAACAAAGAAGGCAATTTGAGGTAGCTGCATCAAGTAGGGAAGAGTGAGGAGAGTGAGAATGAGTGAATCACAAAATACAAAGGGTATGGTCTAATTTATAGTTAGGGAGAGGGGTTAGGGTAATTAGAATTATATTTAATTATTGACATTTAATTAATATAAATATTAATTAATATGCCAATTAATATTTAATTAAAACCCTAATCCCATAAATAAAATCCCCATCACATAAAACAAGAGTGAAAGAAAACAACAAAGGGTTACCTTTTAAGACAAAGTCAAGGGGAGTTACATAATGGAAAAACATGTCCACATGAGTCTCATAGAGACCTATAAACTTTATCATTATTGCATAAGGGGGTACATCAACAATGTGATCAGGTCCATCTTCATAGACACTCCTAGATACATTCCAGGAGAGAGGAAGAGGATCACACATCAATACATCTTGGTATTACACCAAGATCTACCTGGTCAAGAACCAAGTTGCCCCAGAACACATCTGGGGGCCCTAGAACACATCTAGGGTCTTATCCACCAAGGTACAAGACCAAGGATCAACCCATGCATTAAGCAAGGGTTCCCTGGAACACATCTAGGGGCCCTAGACACATCTAGGGACTTACTGTTTGGTCCAAGACCAAGAACCCCAGTCATCTACTGGGGGCCCTCACAAGGGTCTTTCTGCTTGGTTCTAGACCAAGAACCCCAATCATCTACTGGGGGCCCTCACAAGGGTCTTTTGCCATGGCTCTCACTGCTTGGTCTCCTACCAAGAAACCCAAGGAGTAGGCTGGGGGCCCTAGTCTACAACTAGGGTCTTTTCCATCCTCTAGAGAATGGCTCTTGCAGCTGCATTAATTTCAACAACAATGCCATTCAAAAATTGTCTTTATTTGTGGGTCTTAATTATGGAGCCTAACCCCAATTGCCTGGTTTTTTCCTTTTTAGGGATAAATTGAATTAATGCATGTGTTGAATGTTATAATGGGTATTAAAAAATTGTCTTTATTTTCTTGGTAAATTGTTGGCCCTAAATAACAAGAGTCTAACCTCAGGGATCAAGAAAGTCAAACCCCGCCGTGACCTCTCTATAGATAGATCTCACGTCTGACTCAAGACCACTTGAACTAACCCTTGAAGTTATCTTTGTTTGCCTATTGTTTGGTTTGGGTTTTTCCATAATTGTTTGGATTTTCCAAATTTTTTTGGGATAAATTATATTACTGTGTGCATTGTATGTTATAATGGGTTTCTAAGTAATTGTTTGGAGTTGCCTATGTTTTGGGTTTTTTAATAATTCAATTATTGTGTGTGTTGTATTTAGTTTTCAATACTGGTTGAAGCTTTACGGTTAGATCTACATTTGAAAAAATATATTTGTTTTGTTTTGTAAAGGATCACAAACAACCACTGTAGAGTTGGAAGCAATAGCCAATATTCCAGGCACAAAAGAAGGCCCTAAATCAAAACCCCACAACTCATAGGACGTTACCTTGAAACAGGCCAACCGCAAAGCTTCTATCATTGGAGAGGGCTTGAGTGGAGAATGGGGAGAATGGAGGGTTCGAGTTGGAGAAAAAATCAACAGAATTCTGGATGCCATGGAGACCACATATAGAAAAACCACACCCAAAATAGTGTCTGAAGTAATGAAACTGAATGCTTCTTTAAAAGCACAATTTCAAAGAAGCTTAATTTTGATGAATGCAAAAGGTCAGTGGTGGGTTCCATTGAGGTTTCGTATTCATATTTCAATTTTGATTGTCCTCTTAGATATATTTAGATAAGAGAGGTGTTCCAAAAAAAAAATTATGTTGAAAAAGGCATTTGTTAGTTTGCTTCTTGGGCATTTGGTATTTTCTTTTTGGATCCCTGATTTTTTTATTACTCCTTAT
The DNA here is from genome assembly GCA_032191745.1 of Picea mariana. Lineage (NCBI taxonomy): Eukaryota > Viridiplantae > Streptophyta > Pinopsida > Pinales > Pinaceae > Picea > Picea mariana. The sequence goes on along the minus strand of JASDQU010508870.1, from coordinate 34,499 downwards.
ATCATCTAAGGAACTTGGTATTTCCTTTTTAGATCCCTGATTTCTTCATTACTCCTTATATCCTTTAAGGAACAATATTGTCGTTTTTTTTTCTTGATTGATGTTTATATAATTTAACAAACAGGGTAGTTCATAAATTTTGAAAAGCAGTTCAGAATGGTCCATAAATTAAAAAATATCTAAGCGAAAAGGGCATTTTCCCCCAATTTCCTTATGGAGAATTGGGCAGTTCCTTTTCGATCCATAGTTTCCCGATTGATGTTTATATCGTTTAAATAACAAGGTGGTCCATAGATTGAAACCCATCTATGAGGAGGTTTATAGTGTCATTGGATCTCTTAAATTGTTAGAGATTTTCATTTAATTTTTTTTAATAGACTATAATGGATCTATGCACAATAATAATGCATTGTATGTATTTTTATTATTCAAAATTTCTATATAATTTTATTATTTTTTTGTCACTTTTTAAATATTGTTTGTTAAATTGATTGAATAGATTTAGTGAGAGCTCTTGGGTTCCAGGTAAAACTGTAATAGGGTATGGTATCCTAGTATTATGGAGCTAAAAGTTGAAGTGGATAACTGATACCACATGGACTTTGCCTAGCCTCAACTTTGCCTAGCCTCAACAATGATTGACCACAGGGGATATTGAGTATTTTGGAGATACTACAAGGGTTTGAAACTGTCTTTTTGGTCCTTGAGTAAGACCTCAAACTGCTTCTGCTTGGCTAAGAGATCATCTTCCTTGGACGTAAGGAAACAGGTTAATGGCCCAAGACCCAAAGGTATCTAACAGGAGGGAAAGTCCGCTGCCCAAAATTAGTAGATTATGTCAAGTGACATGGTTTTCTTGAATAATAGTGATGAGCCAACCCACATTTGTGGATGATAGCTAGTGATGAATTGTATTGACAACTTAGTTATGATAGGTTTTCCTACTTTTGAAAAAAAATGAATAAATTTAATAAGATGTAAATATATTTGTAATATTTACTATTTTTTCAAGTTTATGTAAATCATCAATCACATTTACATATTGTAATTTGATTTTTTTGTTAATATTTAAGTACATTAAAATTAATATTTAAATAAAACATTGTGTTTCAAGATTGTATAGATGCAATACCACATCTAAATATCATTAACTAACACAAGAAATGAATTCTATAGATGCACTACCACATCTAAACATCATTTGGAACTGGAGTACATGGAGATTAAGAAATAACATGTTACATGTAATATGTTACTAGATTACATGGAGATTAAGAGATAACATGTTACATGTAATATGTTATAACATATTACATGTAATATGTTTAAACATATTACATTAGGGCAGTGGCTGACAATTGAAGTTTATAAAAAACAACTCCTTTCACATTTGACTAGAATACATTGGATACATTGAAGTTAGAGTACAGGGTGATGGATGAAATACAGTTTTAAAGAAAACAACTCCTCCATATTAAACTTTATTATTAAAATAAATAATTAAATTCAAAATAGGGATGGATTCAATGTATAATATAATAAAATCTATGTGAAAAACCATCAATAAAATAAATAATTAAATTCAAAATAAGGATGACTTCTATGTATAACATAATAAAATCTACCTGAAAACCAAATAAGTCAATTCAAAAGAGAAATTACACTGAAGTGATAATGTTTAAAAAGCTTTGTTTCATTTTAAAAATGAACTATTTTACATATGATAAAGTCTTGTATGATTTTGTATAATAAAATTTACGTGAAAACCAAATAAGTCAATTCAAAAGAGGAATTACATTGAAGTGATGATGTTGAGAGAGCTTTGCTTCATTTTAAAAATGAACTATTTTACATATGATAAAGTCTTGTATAATTTTTTCTTATTATACATAATAAAATCTACTTGAAAACCAAATAAATCAATTCAAAAGAGGACTTACATTGAAGTGATGATGTTGTAAGAGCTTTGCTTCATTTTAAAAATGAACTATTTTACATATGATAAAGTCTTGTATGATTTTGCCATATACTTGTACTGAATGAGATTATACCATTTAGCTTTTGTAAATTTTCATATGATATATAACTGTTAGATTTAAAAATTGAAATGCTTTTGTATATAGAATAAAATTCCTTGGCACAATATTCAAATATTTAATTGAATTTCAAGCCCTTTACACCATGCAAATATCTTTAATATATGTGAATAATCGTGTAAGTCCCTTTCAATATAATATAAATGCTTAATACTCCACTGTAATAGAGTTTTTGTTTTATTTCATTTTCATTAATGTAATTATTATTTATTATTAAAATATTTTATGTAACAGATTTTTTGTTTTATTCTTCATTTTTATTAACCTAATTATTATTTATTAATAATTGTGTAAGTCTCTTTCAATATAATATAAATACTTAATATCTGCAAATACTCCATTGTAATAGAGTTTTTGTTTTATTTCATTTTCATTAATGTAATTATTATTTATTATTAAAATATTTTATGTAACACAGTTTTTGTTTTATTCTTCATTTTCATTAACTTAATTATATAATATAAATACTTAATATCTGCAAATACTCCATTGTAATAGAGTTTTTGTTTTATTTCATTTTCATTAATGTAATTATTATTTATTATTAAAATATTTTATGTAACAGAGTTTTTGTTTTATTTCATTTTCATTAATGTAATTATTATTTATTATTAAAATATTTTATGTAACAGAGTTTTTGTTTTATTCTTATTTTCATTAACGTAATTATTATTTATTATTAAAATATTTTTTCATTCCATATGCATATCATTAGGAGATATTTTTAATATTATTTAAATGTTATAAGCAAACTATTTATAATAAAATGTGGGTTGTAATGCTTACATTCACAATTAAGGAAGATTTTATCTTAATGTAATATTTCAATTCACACTTTATAATGAAGATTTACTTTAATGTAATTTTTTAATTGTTTTTTGAAATCAATTTCTATAAAAAAATATAGATAATAATCTGTTTTAGTTTAGAAAATCTTTTTAATATCATATATCCTCATTTTAGAGATATTTTAATTTAGAAAATCTTTTTAATTATCATATATCCAGTTATTTTAGAAATATTTTAGTTTAGAAAATCTTTTTAATATCATATATCCAATTATTTTAGAAATATTTTTAACATTATTATCTATTTTTATGTGTAATTCAAATCTTATAATATAATTAAATATTATAAACAACATATTTATAAATAACATATTTATAAATAAAAGTGGGTTGCAATGCACATATTCAATAATGTTACAATTTTGTTGATTTTTCTAATGATCAATTTTCAATTTTTATTAAATATATTGAAAGCAATAATATGCTTCATTAAATAATTATGCAATACAATATGGTAGGGTATGAGATATATTTTTTATAATCCAGCAACAATAAAGTAAATGATATAAGAATCCATGGAAATTAGTCTATATCAAAATAAAAACCAGGTTTTTCTAATTTGAAGTTTCCATTCTAATTAATATTATGATAGTTTCTACCTTCTTTGTATTAAATAAGGTGGACCATACACAAATCTCCATAAAAACATTGCAAAAATGTGTGTTGCCTTGGGGATAAACACCTACAATTATTGTTATTGTAAATATGTGTGCCGCGTTAAGAATAAACACCTATAATTATTGCCATTTAACAAATTGTTTTGAAACCAAAGAGCTAAAACATCATTGCAAAAATGTGTGTTGACTTAAAAAATAAACACTTACAATTATTGTTATTGTAAATATGTGTGCTACTTTAGGAATAAATATCTATAATTATTGTCATTTAATTAATTGTTTTGAAACCAAAGAGCTAAAACATCAAATGACAAAGAGGGAAATTTGATCAAATATTACTAAGAATTTACCATGTCAAGAATGGGAGAATGTTGTTCTTGGTTACTCATGTAAGGGCTCCATTAAAAACAACCATATCAACAATGAGAAAATGTTGTTCTAGCATGTCAACAACAAGAGAATATTGTTCTTAGTCATCCATGTGAGGGTTCCATTAAAAACAACATAATGAATGTCATTTGCACCCCCTCTTAAGGCTTAAATTACAATGAAAAACATCAACATTATTCAAATGTTTTACAAACACTTTTTAACCAAGTAGGGCTCCATTAAGTAGCCTTGTAATCCTTGTAAATCTGTAGCTCTTGAGTTGTTCCAAGTTCTTAAATTCCACCTTTATGAACTCTTGAATTATGAATCTCTTGAATTAAATTACTAGATAACAATTGACATACATATCTAATAAACTTGTTATGGAAATATAATTTTTTGGATTCATAAACTCCCATACTACCAGGCAACAATACATGTTGAGCATCACCTACACTTGATCTCTTGTTCGGAAAGTGTGGGCTCCTTAAACTATTAGAGCATCATCTATTTTTATTGTACTCTCTTTTGATTAGGTACAAAGGTAAATATTTCTCTACCTTCTATTATATATCGGTTTCTATTGCTCAAATTTATCATTGTTTTCACTTCTTTTGAAAAGCACTTAAATAATATATTTCTAGCTTTGAGAATATGTATGTGTTTCATTTCGATATAATATCTATTATATAATAATAATGTTATAATTATAAGTAATGTCATATGACTAGTCAATTGAGTTTAGCTCAAGTGGCTTGTGCCTATCGAAAAAACCTCGACTTCATACAAAAGAGGGGAAGAGGGGAAGTGCCCAATGAATTTCCCCATGCTCCATTCCAAATTAAAAAAAAAAAGTAATGTCATATGACTTCATATGATTTTAGTTTCAATTTTCCATGTAATTTGAAAATAATGTAATACACGAGTGCTTTATAATACATATGTTATATTATAACATATGTATTATTATGTAATACATATGTATGTTATATTATAATATATGTATTATAAAGCACTTTGGTATTACATTATTTTATTATTTACATTAATTTTTTATTATATTTTTCTTCTCTCAATATTATTTATTAATTATGAAGAATATATCAAAAACGTAATTATTAATTATTAAAAATAGATTGTGATTTTAGATTTATAAGAATAAATTATAGTTAGTTATATCTCTTAAATATATTTTTCTTTCAAAATCATTAATTATTAAAAACAGATAAAATTTATTAAATATTAGAAATAGATAGAAATTCCAGGTTTATAAAAATAAATTATAATAATTCTACATAATAAATATATTCAATACTAATTTTATGAATTAGTATTTCACACATTGGATATTGAAATAATAAATTTAAAAATAGATTGTGATTTTAGATTTATAAGAATAGGTTATAG
>JASDQU010508869.1:16279-31290 GCA_032191745.1 Picea mariana | reverse complement strand
CTCATCTAGACAGTTGTTAGTTCAACATGTTTCTCTGTAATGTAGAAATATCTTTGTAATTGTGGTTTGTGCACTTACGGGGCTATCTTGAATCCTTACATAGCATCCAGGTCGATATTGGTGGCCGACCACCTATTCCAACTGTATTATTTTGGAAGTTTTCATGTCAGTACAACTTTTTGTACTTCCAGGGCCGTTTTGGGGCTCTAAAAATTGGTTTCTAGGCTTACCAAAGCCAAACTAGATATGGAGCCAGAGTGTGACGACGTGATTCCTATTTCTTGAAAAAAACTTTCCAACGGGATATCACACGCCTAAAACAAAGATCGTATGCAAAATTTATGACCCTGAGAAGTTAATGTATTAACTTACCCTACCGAGGCCCAGATGACTTTTCGCCCTTCATCTCCTAGGGTTAGGTTTTGGATGACTAGGGTTTTGGCATTCATGTTTATTATAAAAAGGCCTTCATAGCCTCGCTGTAATCATCTTCTTGTGAATGAGACTAACCGTCACATCTCTTCTAAGATATAAAGCTCCCACCAGTGTAGTGAGTCTTGCACTCTATATTTTTACCGTCTTTGTACATTTCGTTCATTAATAGATATCATGTATTTATGTATTTCTCTATTTCTTGAAATGTTTGTGTATTACATTGTAATATCTTGGATTTCATTTCGTTCCAAAAATAATCCAGATCAATTGGTGTAGTCTAATTTGTTATGATCATAACTAGATTTTCATCTACATATACTAGATATGGAACATAAAGTAGACCTAACCACATTTGTGCAATTCATAACCAAATTTGTTATGATAAAAAATACATTGACATTAGAAGACCCATAGGCCTTAAGAGTGAGAACATCGCTTTGATATCATATGTAATTTCTCAAATTTCCAAAGAGAATTCAATCAAGAATCACCCATATGTAATAATGAGATCTATTATTAAATTATGAGCAATTAACCCCAAAAACCCTTGATTCTCCAATAAACAATCAGAGGTGACTAACATACTTGTGTTGAGGAACCCAATTTACCTGCAACTTAGTGAGTTCATGAAAGCATCGATCCTTGACCCAACAACCACAATGCAAAGTGGGGCACGACTCTCCACCCAACCATATACCTTGGTAGTTGATTTTTAGTAACAGGTCACCCTTAGCCTTCAATCTTCTACTCAACCAATGAATCTGTATCCTTCCCCTCTCTATAGCTTCATCCAAAGAGTGATATGCCAAAAGAGAGAGATGTGTTTTTTTCTCATCCTTTCCCCCCTTTATATAGAGTACATCCAAGGAAAATATCCCAATCCATATGGTCCACCGTTTAATTATTTATTATACTTTAGGGCTTCTCTATTGACTAAGGTTAATTATTTTACCATTATGTTTATGTACCCTAATATCCATAATAAATACTTATTGTGACCCATTTAGTATAATTATTATATACTTTTTTATTATTATTTATTCCAAAAAATATTTATTATAGTCTTTTAAGATAATTATTGTATTCCTTATATTATTAATACTATTTATATTTAATAATAATAATATTATGGGACATCACTTTTTTTGGATATTAACATTAAAAAAATAATGCAATCATGTAAACATCAATATGGACATAGATTCAAATATGATATCATCATTAAATAAATGACATCATTTGTCAACTATTAATTTTAAATATTTTTCTATATCAAAATAGTTGTAACAAAATTTATTATAGTTTAGGGTTTCTCCATTCACTAAGATTAGTTATTTTACCATTATGTTTAAGTACCTTAATATCTATAATAAATACCTATTATGACTCATTTTAAATAATTATTATATACTTTTTTATTATTTTTATTCCAAAAAATATTTATTATAACTTTTTAGAAAAATTGTTATATTACTTATATTATTAATACTGTTTATATTTAATAATATATTATTAATACTATTTATATATAATAATATTATTATTTATATTTAATAATAATATTATGGAGTATCATATTTTTATGGATGTTCAAAAATAATACAATCATGTAAGCATCAATATGGAAATAGATTGGAATATGATATCATCATTCCATAAATGACATGTCAACTTTTAACCTTAAAGTACGTAAAGTAGTTGTAACAAAATTTATCAATTATGTATGGCCTTCGTGGCCTTTTCAAGTATCATCTTGCTTTTCAAAATTTCCATCTTTTCATTAATTCAATCGCAGCCCATAATTTTATGTATGTAAGTTATTGGTATTTTACTTGATCTTTGAGGTCTATTTCCTTTACATCCTAGTACACCTACCAGCTCATGATGAGGGATATATACTAACTTTCATCACAATTCATCTCGTACCTATGATAACTGTTTTCTCACAAAGGAATGAACATTTTTTAAATAGTGGTTTATATCATTGCACCATGTACTTCCTAAGCTATGATATTAGTATTTTAGAGTCTCAAGAACTATATAACATTCTAATAGTATGCGAAAACAGCTACATACCTTCTCATATAATTCAATATAAAATTTGTTTATCTCTATGATATTAATATTTTAGTGTCCCAAAAGCTATAGGGCATTCTAATAGTGCATGATATAATTCAATATAAAATTTATGTATCCCAATATGTTATCTTGACTCCACGATTATCTAGATGCAAGTCTATGAGCATTTAAGTAAATTAACCTACACAGCTTCTCCATCACTATCTAGATGAACATTTAGCTCAATATATATGGATAATAAATATCAATATATATGAATAATATTTATTATAGTAGAAGAGAAGGAAGTAATTATATCATCTTGTATATAAATGAGATAGTATGAGAAGAATCCTGGAACTTGGATTTAATATTGAGCTGCATATTATGCAGTATATAAATGAGATAGTGTGAGAAGAACCGTGGAACTTGGATTTAATATTGAGCTGTATATTATGCATATGTTAAGATTTGATTATGTTAGGAGTTAATTATAAAAATTGAAAATATCAATACACATTAAATCACATATACCTTGATTTAAATAAAGTCTCTGTTGCAAAATACTGGTGCTCTTGTATTCAGTAATTTCATCCCGATAGTTGCACCTACTGGTGTGAGAAATTTAGCCCTTCATCCTTTTGGTGTCTCCACTAAGAAATAAAAAAAATAAAAAACGCAATGTTCTCCTTCTGTGTTTAGGCATGTGTCAACTGATCCTCTCTGTGTGTCCACAGTGGCTTGGTTAACCTAAACATACTGCTGAGCACCACGTGCAAAAGATTTAGAACACTGGTCTGCTACATAGAAACGTTAAAGATATAATTAGGAAGGAGGGTATGAGGAACTCCCCGTGTGTCTGGCTAGCGTGCTACGATGGTTTACGAATTTTCAGTGGTTGTTAGGATATTATTGGTAATCTTCGAATTTTACTGGTAAAGTCTATGGAGATATACATATTCTATTTTCTCGGAATTTGAACTTGTAACTTCTTAAAAAAAACACGAAAATATATGTTTTTAGTCATTAAACCCACTCAAGAATATAAACAAACTTTGAGATAAAATTAGTTAGTATAACTGATTCATTGGTCCATTTTCATTACTTATCACATGATGAAAGATGCAAGAACTTCTTATAAAATAAGTGGTTAGTTTTCCTGTTTTTTCTGAAAATAATGTAACGGTAAATTGGTTATAGCGAACTTAATTAGATTGGGCTGTAGCATGAAATATCTTATATATACTGATACAAAAACCGTGTGAAGAACCATTGAAAATAAAATCTCGATTGGGAGTAAATCTATTCTCCGAATGTAACTGATCTTATTGCTGAAAATTCTTATTAGAAATTCCATGATACTTGTAGATTTAGTTACTCTTATACTTTCGGTTCAACTCTTAACATGTAGAGTGCACGTGGACTTCACATGTAGAACACACGTGGAATACATAGGTGAGGAGCATTTGAATGCATTGCCAAATTCGTGCATATAAAAGGTTCTGTATTGAGATAATTAAATTAAATGGGTATTTATTATAGAATTTATGATGTATTAGTTTTTCAATTCGGGAGAGATGCCCAAATCACGTTCTTGAATGTTGTAGTTGTCAAATTTTTTTTAAAGTATCTTATAAATTCAATTAGAACTGCAAAGTAAGGAATTCTCGTTAAATTGAAGTGCAATGCTCTTAAATTTAATTAGTTGTTAATGAAAGTTACTTAGAATTAATCAGTTGAAGTTTCCATTTAATTACATTTGAAGTATGAGAGATTGGTGCTAATGGTGAATATTTTTTTTTTTTTTTTAAGTAAAAGGTAGATCCTGTTGTATTAAAACTTCAGAAAAAAGGAGTATACATGACACATAGTCGCCAGCTGTCCTGCCTGTGTAGGAAACCAGGCTAGCTGGCTGTCCCACAGTAGCATGCAAAAAATACAGAGATTGTAGCACCACCCTACCCGTAGGAAACCAGAGAGTGTATCCTTGTTTAATAGTATTCTAGTAATGGAAATTCTAATGCTATCCAAGCTATCAACTAGAGAACTACAGTCCTGGTAAACTACGACAGCAGACAAATAGAAAAACATGCAGACGAAAAGACCTATTAACCGGCACTCCCGTTAGCATCCTTCGCTTCTTCCTTGCTGGCTGGAATGGCAAATGGCTGTGCACAGGTTGGGCATTGGCGCTTAGGAGTGGCGTTGGAGTAGGCCGCATAAAGCATGTCCAGGCGCTGGCTAACGCAGACCGCTCGGAATATCTGATCATCGATCAAGCTTCGGACTTCGAAAATGAGCTGCAGCTGCTCTGGGAGCAAGAGAGGTGGCGAGGGTGGCATCGGCAGCTTGTTGTCTTTTCCCAGTCGTCCTGCACCTTCTTCTCCTCCTGTATCCACCTGTGGCTCCTCCTTAATTATACATGGCACTGCGCAGGGGTCTGAGGAGTCTTTGGCGCGAGGTGTTTCCGCTGAGTCGATGAAGCAAGTTGGGGGGTCCCAATTGACGAGGACTGTAAACATCTTACTTTCTGAGAAATCCGGTGGGAGCTCAATGCTTAGATCTTCTTCCACAATTGTTCCGGAAGGTGAGCTTGCAGCTATCATCGCCTGTCGTCGCCTCTGCTTGGCTAAGGTCATCGCGCGTTTGAAATTCCGGTGCCTCTTTCTTCTGGAGTTGGCTGTATACCAGCCAGCTCCCCTGCGGGGCCTCCCTCTCACTCTCGGCATGGCTGGAGCGAAGTTCAGTGCTGAATCGTCGAGAGCTCTGCTACAGCCCCGCTGATCGGGAAGCTTCAAGGGCACAATAGAACTCCCAGGAGGGCTGGTGGAGGGATAAAACGTGATAATAGCCATTAAATCCATGAGCTTAATGCTCTGGCTGACCGGACTGAAGTCGCTCGTGCAGGGCCTCATTGGAGAACGGAGGCGATCGGAACAAGTGCGCCTCATAACTGATGGAGTGTGTGGTGAGGGTCGAAATAAATGGCCTCCCTCACCTCCTCGCCATGTCCCTCGCTATCGACTCGTGTCACCCCATCCGGGGCGTGCTAATGGTGAATATTACATCCTATCTGTACATCGAGATATGTTTATGTTAAACGGATGACGAATTTATTTATCCGCCTTTTAATATGAACTGAATATTGAATAAATTCTTCTTTACGTAACATTCATTTTTTTTAAGGTAATTATATATTCATATAATAATGAGTATACATATTGTGGTCAAGTGAAGGGCTGACAATTTGGTTCAGTGAAAACTTTAAGAAAAATATTTTCATTTTTTCTATCTTTTCTATCTCCTTCATACCCTTTAAAAAACAAACTGACTATATCATCCATTTCTATTCATTCTTCATAACTGAAAATATTATGACAAGAGTGATATTGGATTCTTACTTTATTGTTTTCACAATCAATTACAACCCTAGAGTCGCCAAAGACTTCCGCCTTTGTCAATTTGAGCATGTTTGCATAATATAACATAGTCCATAGTCCACTCTGCTTTTTTTTTTTTCCTTTTTCATTCGAAGAGCCATTCTGCCACTCCTCCAGAGAGCTTGCAATCAACTGAAAATTAAATTTTAAGAAATCATAGACCGCACTCCGTACCTTGCGAGCGAACTAGCATCCCATAAATAGGTTTGATGTCAATTCCTCGTCATATTTGCAAAGAGTGCATCTGCTTGGGCCCGTCCAACCTCTCTTCATGCCCACCTACCACGTGAGCAAATTTTTACTCAGAGCAAGTCATGCTCCCATGTGAGCAACTTTTTACTCAGAGCAAGTCAGTAAACCATGATAACTTTGATAGGTGCATTAGTTTTCTAGGGTAGGCGCATTAGTTTTCTAGGGTTCTACCCACCACCAACACACAGGACCTCCAAAGGACACTACATCCAACAAGAGATAACCCAGATTCATTGTGTAGATCCCATTTATAGTATTTTTTTCCCAAACCAAGGAGTCTTTTTCTTCTTCAATTAAATTAATAAAATTTAATTGTAGAGACTCCACAGAAGAATTCCATTCAATGGATTTTTCCCCTTCCAAGCCCACATGGACCTATGACTTCCATAGAGAGGGCCCCAACTCATCTCTAATTTCATGTTTGGCATCGCAAATAGAAAAAATTTCTAAATCGTGAAGATCGGAAATTAGCTCAGCTATGTTTGAAATAATTGTTCTCCCGTTCCCATGGATCTTCACCAATTCAAACGCTCTTCGCATTGTCCATTTTCATGATAACTAGTCCTCAATCATAAGAAACGAATCCACCATATCCTTTAAGACAATAGATCCAAGTTATCTCGAAACCATTGAACTATTGATCTTAGAGCAAAGTATTTTGCTATATTCACCCTACCCGATAACTGAGGAAAATATATTGTTGCATTCACCCTACCCCATAACATAGAGTTATGAGAAAGTCTCCAACACTCTTTGCATATACGGCCTTATTCAACTAGAAGATTATTTTTACTCCCCGTCTAGCATATCTTTTAGGCATTGCAATCCACTAATCATTCATCCACCGTTTTAGGCATTGCAATCCACTAATCATTCATCCACCGTTTTAGGCATTGCAATCCAGCTACCACTTCACTAAGGGAATGCCTAAAGAATATTTTTTACCTTAAAAAAGGGATTGAAAAGCTACCTTTTATTCAACTAGAAGATGTTTTTTACTCCCCATCCACCATATGTTTTAGGCATTGCAATCCACTAACCACTTCACTAAAAGAATGTCTAAATAATCTTTTTTACCTAACCAAAGGAATTGGAAAGCTACTTTTCTTATCTTTGAAAGGATTCCTTTTAAAATCTTTGCAATAAAGGCCCAGTAGTTAGAAATGCTACTTAGAAAAGAGTTTACCAATCTCCCTCTCCTAGAGAGTTTTAAAATTCCAATTTGTCACCTGCACCATAATTTTCCTTGGAAGCCAAAATCAATTCTCTATCCTGTAACTGCTAGGTTTTCATTCAAATCCCAAGTATCTTTTACCATCATTAATGGCCTTTTGTTTGAAAGGCATCCAAACCACTAATTGAGCCCCAATCGATCGAGTTAGGTTTTCAATCAAATCCCAAGTACTTTTTACCATCATCAATGACCTTTTGCTTCAAAGGCATCCAAACAACTAATTGAGCCCTGATTGATCGAGTTCTCAAGTGAGAAAGTTAATAGGGTTTACTTTTCGATATTGTTTTACATTCATATAGTTGCACTGAACACATTTTTTATATTAATTTTCATTCATATAGTTGCGATGAACAAGTCAATGATCGATTTTATCCTTTTTATCTCCTACATATTTCCTACACCAAACATCATTATATCATCAACAAATAATAAATGTGTTAGAAAAACCTATGGAGACATCATTATATCATCAACATAATAAATGTGTTAGAAAAACCTATGGAGCCATTTTAATCTATATCATCAACAAATAATAAATGTGTTAGAAAAACCTATGGAGACATCATTATATCATCAACATAATAAATGTGTTAGAAAAACCTATGGAGCCATTTTAATCTTTTAGAAGATCTTTCCTCTTTTATTTTTCAATGAGTTTACTAAGGCCCTCGAATTTGCTAAGGCGCTATGCAAGATGAGAAAAAGGAACGGGGACACGGAACAACGAGCTAAAAGTAAAGGGAAGACATCCATTAATTAGCACAACAAAAGTCTCCGATTCGACATAGCTCTTATATACATATACTCAGAAAATTTGTATCATGTATCTCTAGAATTGGTCAAGCCAATTTTCCCAATGCAATTAAGTTATTTAAAAATTTTGCAAGGTAAATACGCATAGGGATATTACGTGTATGTAACTTAATAGATCATAAGTACCACTACTTTACTTTAAGCATTGATTCCATGTAAACAAAACTTTGTTTAATTATTTTTCATTTAACATTTATTTTAATTAATTATGAAATTATAAGAGAATTTCATTTTCCTTAGATGTGAATAAACACTCTTTCACAACATAATTAAGATGGTGCATGTAAGTTCAAGAGTCATAATCATTGCTTTGACTTCCTATTTTACGTATTTACTCAATGTGGCATATTTACACAATGTTGCCACTCATTGTTCCGTACTTGTTTAAAATATTTGTTTAAATTTGTTTAAATGTAGCATTTTCTTTTTGTTATTAGCTGCATAAATTATTATATATACAAGGCAGTGATTATGTGTATTTTCAACCAATTAGGTAATTACGAAGTTAAAGATATGAATCTATATATTGAGCTTGTTAGTAAAATATTTAGTTTTATAAGGAATGGGGAAATTGGTGAGGCTAGAGGAGGACTAGACTGGACCTAACTAGTAAAAAGGGGCTAATTCATCAGATCTATGGACAGAGAAATAGGTTGAACTGATCTTGGAATGATGAAAAGGAAGTTAAAATAAGGCCCTCAAAACTTAAATCGGGCTCAACTACCTATCGGGGAAAAAAGAGAGATTATCACGACCTAAAGAGCTTCTAGATTGTTGAGGGACAGGGCCTAAAGTTGAATCATGGGACAATACCAAGGGATAAAGGATGTCGGGGGGGTTGATCACAAAATAGGTCACAAGGGAACAAAGATTGACAGGTCTCATCCATTGTCGCATCATGGACATATGAGAGCTTTGAAATCCCTTCAACGTTTCGATAATGGTTTACCACTAGACATGCATCCTATTTAAAATGTCATCACATCACAAAGAGAAAAATGGAAACAACCATCGATGGAATTTGATAGCGGTTTGTGGTTTGGTAAAAAACATTCCTCATCCCTGGGACATGATATGTCCCTAGAAAATGACGAAGCACCCTTATGGCACTGACATGTCGCACTAAATGAACTTAAGGATATATATAAGACAGGTGGACATTCCAATAGGGAATGTGCAAGGACCAACCAACAGTTTCCACCTCGATAAGAGGGACCCACCAGAGGATACCAAAGGCACAAATCAACAACTCTAAACCTGATGACATGTGTCTTGTCCCCATGCCACATAGATTCCACCTTGGACAAATATGAGGTCTCCATGTTTCTGTGGGACCTTACTGACATCACACATTACATCACTCAAATTTAATGCCTTCACCTAAAAATTTTTCACTAATGACATGGTGACGCGTGGCACTCAAAATTTTAAAATAGGGAAACAAATCCGCATTAGGCACAAAGAGAACAATATCCAAAGTTCCAAGTAATACTCCCAAGCTTTCAAACAAGATACAACAACCTCCTCTCGTGCAACTTTGAATGGTCAATATGTAACTGAAGAACTCATGTAGTCCCTGCATTCATTTCTACAACTAATTATATCATTAAGCTGGTAATCTGGCTACTATTACAAACCATAGCAAATTGTAGTCATCTAAGAAACCTTCAACAATATATTAGCCCCTAATTGACAAACATGGTGATATTTTTTACCTAGCCCTTTTATTTCCAAACTTATTTCCAATCATTCATATGTCCCAGATAGATGCTAACAATGATCATGATTACATACACTTATGGGAATCGAACATGACCTGATCTAGAATCCCACCAACTTTGAATTTCCCTAAACTTGTTCATTTGTGTGCAATAAACTACTAAGATAATCAGGGAAAGGTGAAGTCCATAGATTCATATTTAATTTTCTATAATATATCTCAAGATTACCTTTCCCAATTGCTCTATTTCCCTAAATCTACCTATGAATCCCTCGAAGAACATACCTTAGAGGAAAAATATCAAGATTTGCCTCAGTTTGATAAAGAAATATTTTTAGGAAACCTTCTATCCCCTAATACTCCATTTCCATCTACCCCACCTCCATTTAAAGATGAAATGTTCCCTTAAATTACCAGGAAAATTTTGGGAATTATCTACAAAATTCTAGGTTATGACCTTGACAAGGTAGTTGGTGAGGATATCCTTGCCATTTTCTCTCCTTTTATGGCCCTGTAAATCCTTGACCCTCACTAAGTTTGAATATTGTTATCTCTCAAAGGGATTCATTAAGCTCAGCTGGAGAATTTCCATAGCACTTGATCCTTTAGATACCAATCCTACCTGGTATATCTCATTCTTGTCGAAAATCACCCCTACTTTGAGGATTTAGGAACAAATATCTCAGATGAGGATGGGATACTAAATCCAATCAATGAGTGGAATCATGAGACAAGGAGGAAAGAACAAAATAGAGGTTTCAACCTCTATATAAATAAACACATGAATTCCATATATACCCTGATACATGGCACTCCAATTCCTAGAGTCATCCCAAAGACGAGGCACATATGATATCTCAATAAAGATGCTAGGATAGGATATTTATACCTATAATAAGATCATACCATTATCAACGTGTATGTTTTTGAGAAAGAACCATTCAAGCTCCCTAGTTTCTTAACACTAAGGATTCTATCTTTGTAGTATGTCAGACATAGGTAAATGGGTGATCACTTTTTATTTTCCCAACACAAAAAATATATTGTTTTCCCACTACCATAGGAGGTTGGACCCTTTTTGGTTCAACAAAGAACAACCTTTGTTGCAACATAAAAAATGCTAAAACAACTTGATTTTGAGAAAGAAGAAAGATGGTTATATGACCTCCATGGTGTAATTTCTATAAGAAATCCAACATACAAGCAACATCCTAATGTTTTGGTGTACCTCACTACTAACCTAAAGTCCTAGGAAGAAGTCATGCAAATCCCAAGAAATGGGACCCCCAACAGAACTTCCACATCAACTCAAGCCATCACAATTCATACCACCCATCCTATAAAAATATCATACTTATAAACATAGTCAAGAGTGGATATGGATGCTCAACGAAACAAAAATCCTAAAGGGCACGGCGAGGTGGAAATAGAATACAATGTGACAACGAGTTTGGATAAATGGAAAGGTATGTTGTAAATAACCCAAGGGGAGAGTGATTCTAAGGCTCTTACCTTAACTATTGAACACCTCTCCTTGAATAGGCTATCAACACAAGTCGTAAATAAAATGACTGTTAGTGGGTAATAAATAGAGAAACAATCCTCTTTATTCTCTCACTATATGGATATCAATAGGAGGAATAGGGATATTAAAAAAGAGATCTACCCCCATGTAATGGGAGAGACAACCTAGACAAAGCAACTAACAACAATGGGTTATCGAGAAGGTACATTCATTTTTTCCTTGTTGGAATATCAAGTGCCAAAACCCCTCTCCCCAACAAACTATAAGGAAACCCAGATCAACCAAAAGATGGGAAATATTCAACCCATTGGCATCATTGACTTGCATTAGCAAACAAGTGACATCTTATACAAAGGGGTAATTCAATCCTATGCTAGTGAAAGGAAAATGAAATGGTGCACAAAATTTCCTTCGATCAACTGTGGGGTCCAAAAGCCAATGGCTAGGGTTGACATCAATGACTACAACCAATGACTAGGGTTGACATCAATGAAAACAACCAATCTTTCAACATAGTTGTTGAATCTTATGAAGAGTTGTAGAGAGTTGTATGAGTCCATGTACATATTTTACTGAATGAATACAAGCAGAGAGGTTTGATTCCAAATGTATGGTGTTTTGTTAAATAAATTATTTGAAGTACATGTGATGTTTCTTGATGTATATCTTATGAATGGATATGTTTTTCATGGTTAAGTGTGGAAAAATTTCATGTTTATGTAAGTTTCATTTATTTATCTTCTAAGATTCCTAGTGAAAGGACTGAATAGTTCCCATAAGGAGTGCATATGATGAGTTGAGATAGACTCAGAAGGTCAGAAGAGATAACATGAATTTACAGTTGAAGTGAAAGGAGTGCACAATTTTTTAGTGGAGAGAAAATACTGGAGAAGACCCATGCAAGGAGTGCTTAGGGAAAAACATTTTCTAAGTGTTGAAGAAGTCTCATAGGATATGAGTGAAAGGAGGGTGTAAAGGAAATTTTCTTCAAAGATATCTAAGTACAAAAATTTCTCAGAAGTTCAAATGTTTCAAGGAGTTTGCCAGAGGTATGAGATACCTCAAGGACTTAAAGCTCAGGAAGGAAAGTGGTCAAAATCCTTAAGGATGAGAGGATTTTCTTATTTCAATAGTCGAACGGCTGATATTTGTTTGGGAGGATATAGGATATTTCATCATGCTTAGATGTGGAGAAGTAGCATGAAGTTTAACCATGTGATTTGTTGATACTTTGGGCGTTCGGAGAAGTCATGGATCAAGTTCAAAGGAGAAGATATCGAAGAATGGAAATCAACGGTTGAGATCCATTCTGGATTTTGCAAGAGAATGGACAGTCATTGGATCATGAGGAGTTGTGCATGGGTTAATCGGTGAAGTACTTCATACTTTGCACATTCGATAGATTTGGTGTGTGGAGAAGTCAAGACCCCTGAAGTCCCAATTGTCGGAGTTAATTGTGGTCGTCCAATATCCTAGGACACGTGTCAACAGACCAGTGGAATAACACTCCAGAAGAAGTTAGGAGTGGAGGTTCAAGAGTAGAAGACCCCCAAAGTCTGTGATGTCCCGTTCCCAAGAATAGGCTAGCAGGGAGTGACTTAGTAGTCTATATGTTCCTATAGACTATAGTCAGGCACAAACAGGGAACAAGATGGAGAAATAAGGAGGAATTGATGGCTAAATGATGAATTAAGCCAAAATACTTAGGAAAAGTCACTTAATCCTAAGTCAACGAAGAATTAGAATGAAAAGGTGTTAAAGAGGGACTTGATTAATTAATTAATCACTTTAGGAGGAAAAGTGCCTAGCTTAAGTGAGGTCAATGGTGAATTAGATTGGGAAAGGTATAAAGGGAGGAATTTGACCTAATTCCTCATTATGCATTGTTATGATTTGATGTTGAGAGTTCCCAAAGGAGGAGGAGAGTCGACCTTACTGTTTTGTGGATTTCTTGAGGAAACCACCACCATTGATTGGTTTTGGTGCTGAGAAACACACCCTAGCCCATCAGAGATACCATCCAGGTATTTCACCATACTTTTTAGGAGTATCCATTGTAGTGTGCGTAGCTCATCCAGTGAGGGTGCAAGTCAGTTTGAGGGTTTGGATAACTGCACGCGTTCCGTATCCAGATTGTAGTTTCCTTCCAACCCATTTGAGATAGAGAAAGGGTGCTTCTATTGAGGTGTCTATCATCATATTCTAATGGTGGAATCTTGCAGATCGACTCATTCAGCCATTTAGGGTGTCACTTTTCTGGACAAACATTTGGTGTTGCATGCAGAGTATCAAAGTAGATTTGGGAAAATCCTTCCGACCCATTTCCTTATTTGGAAAGATGATCGTTTTGAGCCATATAGCAGTAGATTCCATTGGTGGAATCCTTTGGGGCGCATCCATTGCCCCCAGGAGGTGTGCAAACCCCCCAGGGGTTCAGATCTACTGCCTTAGAGACCAGATCCGATATCTGACACTCATCCATTTCATTCTAGAGGCCATGGTGCTTCTATTGGAGCATTTTTCAACACATTTCGATGGTCTATCCTTCCGGACGAGTTTTCCAGCTGGTAGTGGTTATCGTACTTCTCTGGAATCGCATATTTTTGATGATATATCTGTGCATGCATCAGATCTTCTATCATCTTCTGATCACGGGTATTTTTATGCTACTTTTTTGTATTCCAGTGATGCTCCATGAGATCTCACTGACGTTTATATTCTATATATCTAGTAGGCTATTGTATTTCCATGCTTGAGTCGTATAATACATGATATTGGGCAGTTGATGTTCTTTACTTATGCATGTGTCCTTTATATGTTGTTTAAACCATAAATATGCAACATGCACATGCAATAACAAACATGCACATCCAATAACCAACATGCACATGCAATAACTATCAAGATCTCAAACATACAACTGAAACACATCCAGAAACCGCCAGTGTATCGGATCTGCAAGATAGAACAATAGATCAGTAGAAAATATCTTGATCAGCAGGATCAAGGACATTTTAGTGGTATCAGAGCTTTAGTCCTGCTAGCCTGTGACTAAAGACAATGAATACAACAGAAGAACTAGATCGTCATGAGAACGTAGGTGATGAATATGTCACTTACAATAGGCACAGGGAAAGAAGGGATAGGCCTAACTTTCCCCCCTTCCCTCCCAGTTCAGAGGAATAGGAAGAGGCACACAAAGAAGTAGAGAGAAGAGAAGAGTTCGAGGCTGAGTGTGAAGAATAGAGGAGACAAATATGAGTGACCAGAGGGCAGTGGTAAGGCCCCTGTGGATCTAGACGTAGCCTTCATGCAGGTTATCAGTGATATGCTAGCTAGTTAGCGAACCATGTCTTAGTCTTTGGATCAGGTAGCAGATAGAATGGCTATGGTAGACATCCCGAGAACAAAAGCCCCACATGCAGCACATGGGAACTCAGTCACAGGCAGTAGACCCTAGTCACCCACTCACACATATACCTCTACAATTAGGATTCCACATCCGATGTTTCCCAATTTTCAGAGGGCATCCCC
>JASDQU010508868.1:82625-94030 GCA_032191745.1 Picea mariana | reverse complement strand
AATAAATATTTTTTTTATTTTTTTATTATAATATCATTTTATGAAAATTTTAAATTTTTATTAAAATAAAATTTCAATGATGTTAAATTGAAAGATAACGGGTATTTGAAAATTTTGTTTAATAAACTATAACAATTATTTTCAAAATTTATATACCATATTTCTTAACTTGAAATTGAATTTAAAAAAATAATATAATAATATGCATCCATGTCATTGATAAATTCAATTGTGAAACCATGGTAATGTGCATTGCATTGAGATTAGATTTACACAGAGGTAATGTGCATTCCATTGAGAATGGATTTTAGATCTTGGAGTATAATATGTGAAATTGTTTTTAAAAAGAGTAATTTTATATTTATTATTTTGAATGGAAAATCAATAATATAAAAAAATTAATAATAAAAAATTAAAATATAAATTATTGAATATTAAATAGTTTTATTTTAATTTTATATTTATTATTTTGTATGGAAAATCAATAATTAAAAAAAAAATTAATAATAAAAAGTTAAAATATAAATTATTTAATATTAAATAGATTTATTTTAATTTTAAATTTATGATAAAATATTTTTACTTATCAATAAATATAAGATAAATATAAAGTAAATAATTTTTATTTATGAAATTAAAATATTATCTATAATTTAAAAATATAAATTTATATTTTATTTTTAATTATTTTATATTTCATTTTTAAAATTTTTTATTATTTTAATTTTCATAATTTTTATAATTTTAAATATCTATAAATGTAGCTTCAAATTTGTGGCTTTTGAGAGAAGTTTTTAAAAATATATAATGCTCATACCCTCTTGTCTCAAACATGTGTTAACATAGATATGTGTAAATATAATATATTTATTAAAAAAATTGTTATTTTATTTATACAAATCAAATTTAATTATGAATTAAATTAAATTTAGTTATAATTAATATAAATATTATTTTTTAAATAAATAAATAAAATATTATTTTTTTAAATATATTTATTCATAAAACTAAATTATACTTAATAAATATATATATACTTATGAATATGTATATAAAAAAACAATCCATAACCATTCAATCATGTATTATTAATAAAATTAGTAATTTAAACATTATTTTATATTTTAGAGATAGTCGATGTTATAGTATTCATACTAAGACATAATCTCTCATGTATGAGCAAGTTAATTCAAGATAAATCACAATACCTAAGTATGGAGCTTTTCAATTATGATCTAAAAAATTATAAGTCTAAATTAGATTTTATTATAGACACTTCCTTGAAATCCACTTACCCTAAAACCATAGGGAGCATGTGCATATTTAGCTTTACTGTTTGGATCATGCTTCATAAGTTCTATTCCTATAAAATGATCATGTTTTATAAGTTTAAGTTTATTAAATAAAACTAATTTAATAATGTATTTAAATTTTTTTATATGTTTAGCTTTTCAATTATGATTTAAAGAATTATAAGTCTAATTTAGATTTTATTATAAACACTTCCTTGAAATCCACTTACCCTAAAACCATAAGGAGCATGTACATATCTAACTTTACTGCTTGGATCATGCTTCATAAGTTCTATTCCTATAAAATGATCATGTTTTATAAGTTTAAGTTTATTAAATAAAAGTAATTTAATAATGTATTTAATTTTTTTTTATATATTTAAGTTTATTAAATAAAAATAATTTAATAATGTATTTAAAAAGAAGAATTTGTAAATTGTTTTTAAAAAAGATTAAGGTGATCAAAATTAGGTTTTTATTATACACATTTCTTTGAAATCCACTTACCCTAAAATCTATAGGGAGCATGTGCGTATTTAGTTTTATTGTTTCACTCTTATAGAATGGATCATGTTAAGTTTTATTTTTATAAAATATATGTTTTATAAGTGTAAGTTAATTAAATAAAAGTAATTTAATAATGTATTTGAAAGGTTTTATATGTTTAAGTTTATTAAATAAAAGTAATTTAATAATGTATTTAAAAGAGAAATTTATAAGTTGTTTTTCAAAAAAGATTAAGGTGATCAAATTTATCATAAAGTAAGTTTACTCATCATCATTATTTAAGGAAAATCATGCCACCTCAAATAACCACTATTCAAGGAAAATCATACCACCTAAAATAACTAGTATTTAAGGAAAATCATGCCACCTAAAATAACTCATTAGTGATCCATAAGAAGGAAAATTTTTACTCTTACTAAATGTCTTTAAACTTTAGGTCATTACCATGTTTTCTTACTTAAAAAAACTAAATCTTAAGTAATCAAAAACAATTTTTTATCTTATTCCAAGATCAAATAACACTTTCAATCTAAATAGTGTTTTAAAAATCCTATCTCTAATAAAATTATATACTTTTTAGTAACATATAACCTCATTATATATAACCTCATTATATTGCTTCTCAAAATTATGAAGACTTTTAATCTTACATTGAATTTAAAATATCAATAGAAAAACACTTTAAATTTTATATTAAATTTAAATTTTCAATTGGTAAACTTTTCGTCTTATATTGAATTTTATTGATGAATTTAATTTGTCAATAAAGAAACTTTTAATTTTAAATTTTCAATTGGTAAACTTTTCGTCTTATATTGAATTTAATTTGTCAATAAAAAAACTTTTAATCTCATATTGAATTTAAACGGTCAATTAAATAAGGAACCTTGAGATACTTGCACGATACTTGTTCAATAGGGACTTTCTCGTCACATGCGATATTGTTTAAGATAAATAGGGAAGGGTGGAGCGAAAGATATCTAATCAGCGAAAACTGCTTTTAAATCCAAAGTTAGAATATACAGTAATATTAATTATTGTTGGTAGATAGTAATATGGAAACTTTGTAGATTTATGTTTGATAATATATGCAATAGGTAATAGGATTATATATCTAAGCAAAAACTACTTTTAAATCTAGAGAAAGTATTAAAATATATAATAATTAATTATTGTTGATAGATAGTGTTAGGATTAGAAGTTACACTTAGATTGTTGTAGGTGTAAGTCTAGTATTCATCAGAATATAAATGGATTGAATGGTTTGAGTAGGTGGATCAGTAAGATTGGGAAAGAAAGAGAGAGGGTAGAAAACAACTTCCAGAGGAATTCCAATGGGCAAGGAGTCATAACATCCTACAAATCAAAGACAATCAAACTGTATATCAGACAAAAGGGATATATAATGATGAGTAGAAACATGGTGAATATGACAAAAGGAAGAACATCCGTTGTACATAGATCTTTTCTGCAAACAGATAAAGATTGTTTTGATAATAAACAATGATTTAATGGGCAAACTACAACAGATCCTCTGTTGTTCATGAATCCATCCATCAATGACAACTTTGATCCTCAAAACCTGCAATATATTCCAGCAAGAAGATAACAAAGAATTGGAAAAACACATAATACAATCTGATAAAAGCTCTCATGAATCTTTAATGGAAGAAAAATGGCATTACAAACAGGCCCTCAGGCTTACAAATGAGCAACTAAAACTGCTCCTCCAGCTCTCTCCTCTCTTGGTTCATGAATCCAACATTTTCCTTATCAAAATCCTCTTCATATATAGTGAATGATCTCTCTCTACCCTAAGTAGGTCGAAACCAAGGAGTTACATAGGATCCTCCTCCATTTATGAGTCTTGTTACAAAATATTCCAACAAAAACCTAACAAATTCCTATTTTTAGGGGTCTTGTCTATTGAGATAAATTCCTTTTGAAACAGGTCATGCTGCTTGATCTGGAGATGGAACACATGTCTCTCATGTACAAATAAATCCTAGGAGACCATTCAAGCCTTCCCTGACAACTCACAACATTCTCATAGCTCGAATTTGTCATACGGTTAGAGTTTACAGCGCCAAGCTCAAACAGAGTTTGCACATTTCGAGGAAGTTGTTAGTAGATCTTATGACATAATCCTTGAAGAAGTGATTAAATGTAGGCTCTGAAAACAATAAAATCTTCTTTGCCATGATCCTTTAATTGCAATGAAGATATATGAATGCATGAGGTACTTAGAGTACATTGTGAACTCTCCTAGTGAGTTGGCAACACATACAACTGGCTCTGGTTTGACATTCAAACGGATGGATGGTGACGAGAGGAACCTTGTGTACAACTAGAGGTGTGACATGTCAAAGTAATGATCTAAAAATCAAAGGTGTGACTCATAGGGATTTATTTACCTTCTCACGATGACAAATTACATAACCCAAAAACTCTATACCAAGGCTAGACATAACTCCACTTATTTAAAACAAAGCCTAAGTTTATGACCACAACCTAAAAACTCAAAACCTATGACCTATAAAACTTATGACTAAAAAAAAAAAAGTGACTCTTTTTTACCCCTACAATTTTATGTGCTAACAGATAGTAATATGGAAGATTTTGTAGATTTATGTTTGATAATAAATATAGTAGATAATAAAATTATGTTTATGTATGCAAGGCTTTGTAGATTTATGTTTGATAACAAATATAATATAGTAAGTAATGTGCTAGCAGATAGTAATATGGAAGATTTTGTAGATTTATGTTTGATAATAAATATAGTAGATAATAGAATTATGTTTATGTATGGAAGACTTTGTAGATTTATGTTTGATAACAAATATAATATAGTAAGTAATATGATTATGTTTATAAATATTAACAGGAAATGTGTTTAAATTATATATATATATATATATATATATATATATATATATAGTTAAATTTTAAAAAAAATTACAATTATAATAAATATGTATATCTAATATAAAAATTATTATATAAAAAAGTAAAAAAAATATAAAATTTAAAGAATAAAAATATTATTATATAAATAATATTTATATGGTTAAATTTAAAAAAAAAAATAACAATTATAATAAATATATATATCTAATATAAAAACTATTATATAAAAAAATAAAAAAAATAAAAAATTTAAATATAAAAAATATAAAATTTAAAGAATAAAAATATTATTATGTAAATAATATTTATATGGTTAAATTTAAAAAAAAAAATTAACAATTATAATAAATATATATATCTAATATAAAAACTATTATATAAAAAAATAAAAAAGAATATAAAATTTAAATATAAACAAAAATATTATAAATATATAAAAACTATTATATAAAAAAATAAAAAAAATATAAAATTTAAATATAAACAAAAATATTATAAATATAATAAAAATATTGTAATGTAAATATAAATAATTTGATAATATTCAAATTTATATTTTTAAATATTTATATTTGGATTCATTTTGAGTAAGATTACATTTGAAATAGATTCATTTTAGATGGCAACAACTCTACATAAATTCCCATCCCTTTCATCACTAAATAAATCATTGTTAATATGGATCTTATGTAAAGACATATATCAATTTATATATAAAAACATCTTTTGGGCGTAGAAATACTTACTATTTTTGTAAGTTTAAAATTTAAATTTAATTTTTAAATTTTAAAAATTATTTTATTTAAATTTTATGTAAATATATAAAATTATTTTTTAATATAAAATTATTTTAATTTAAAATATTTAGTATTAATAAAATATTTTTCATTCTTTTATATGTATAATTTTATATATTTAATATTTCATAAAATGCAAAATAATACTATCCCATTTAAAATATTTAATATTAATAAAATATTTTTCAACCTTTTATATGTATCATTTAGTACAATATTTAATATTCATAAAATGAAAAATGATACCATCCAATTAATAAACCATCATCCATAAAAATCCCAAAATGATTCTTTTCATATTTATTTTGCTCACCAAATTACAAATGTGATTTTTAATGTTAAGAATAATAATCCAATTAGGACAACAACCTATGTGTTTGTAAAGGATCTCCTAAATGATTATGAGTAATGGCCTGAGGTTTAAGGTTATTAATGAAAAAAAGGGATCTCCTAAATGATTATGAGTAATGGCTTGAGGTTTAAGGTTTTTAATGAAAAAAAGGGATCCATGAAATCTTATTAACAAAGCATTATTGTGATTAAAAATGTAAAGAAAAATTTATTAAATTAATTCAATTTCATTAAATAAATTAAATGAATTGTTAAACATATTTAAAAAAAAAAAAAAATTGAATTTGAAAAACATCCATGTCACAATAAGTGTCTAAAGATTTAAAATCATTCTTCATACCATTGAGTTGAGTTACATGAAAATAAATTTGGACTCTCAAGATACAATCAAATAACCACAACCATGTGCTATGTGTAGTTAACACGATCATTGCAAAACCCACACAATAAGAATGGATATTTGAAAGAGTTCACTCAATTAAATGTTAATCCACATACATTTGTTTTCTTAAAAAAAAATCTTGTTATTTTCACTTGCTACAACACCTTTTCCATTTTTTTATTATTTAAAACTACTCCAAACAAAAAAAAGAAAATATGTTACCCCTTTTCACAATGCTCAAATTCATGTAGAGTGACTCAAGAACTTGATAGTGCACTTAGTACACTCAAATAATATGTATATGTATAAAGTTCTTAACTGTTTTGTACAATACAAGTCGATATGATACAATCATTTATTCTTAACGACATTGCAATTACTTTCGAATTCAGTGACACTCGTCCATGAGTGATGGAAAATTCATGATGATTGTAATGTAGTTTTGTATAAGAACAAAATTAAAAACAATAACAAATACCTTTTTGTTTTGGCATAATAAAAAGTACCATGAGTGTGGCGGTTGCGTTGTCCCTGTCGCAGTCGAATCTATATTTTATATTGTATTTCACCACCTTTTTAAAAGACATTGTTAAGTATTCAACGATTTCGACTTATGTGGATTATATATTTTTTTACTCCTGATTTGATTCATTTTAATCCTATAGAGATCCCAATCATCCAATATTTAGATAATGCATTTTCAAAAGAAGTAACTTAGTTTAAAATTCTACAAATGCTTTGAGATATTGGCAATAACTTAAATTTAGCAGATATTACAAAACTAAAAATAAAAAATACAAATAATTTTAAAATTTTATATTAAAATAAATCATATTTATTTTAATTTTATATATTTTAAATACTAGAAAATTAAATTTTTTATTTTACCAATTAATTATATATTTATTATGAACTTAATTAATCACTTATTATCCCCAGCATGGAGTGTCACGGATGCAATCAAAGCATCGGTGGATCCCCGACCCCACCCACCCAACCTCGAGATTTATAGACACCTGTCAGCAGCCTCTGTCATTCATCTCGTCTCTTCATGCAGTTTAATATCCCCTGTCGTTGTCTCTTCCTCGCACTCGAGCATCCCTGTCCTTGCATTCACGTCATGATTATGAATGCTCCTTACGATCCCCCTGACATTTGCATGCGGTTTGGGAAGGTGGCGAAGAAAATGAGTTTGATGGCAGATACGACCCATATCTACGCTAATCATGGGAGAAACCTCCACTTATGGGCCCTGGCGTTGGGTGGCTATGTTATCTATGTCACCTTCTGGCTGCATTATTGCTTGTCTCTTGTTGTTTGTCTCTCCTGTCTCTCCACAACTTCCATGTTGCACCCTGCGGTGGGAACTTCCTCCCCCTTCTCGCTCCTAAATCTTGCCCTCTGGTTCTCCAACTCCTTTGACATGGCTCAGGGCAGCTCTTCTAGTGGAGGTCGTGGGGCGTCTCACGCAGACCCAGAACCCAGTCGGGCTTTCGACTGGTGGATGCGGATGAAAACTCTGTGGATACCTATCGCTCAGTCACCCCTTCAAAAATTCGGTCGGAAATGGATATGGTCGAGGTTGATGTTTGCGTTCTATGGAAGTTCATCTCGGATGAAGAGGTGAAGGAGACGACCAACTTGTGGGTTCATGATATTGGTTCCATCCATGGTCAGTCTTCGCAGTACCTAAAAACTATGGACATCTATTGGCACCTGAAAACTATGATGGGAAGAGTTCTCTTGGACCACCATGAAGCCCACCAAGAAGTCCTCTTGCAGCTCGATGACGTGCAACTACAGATCAAGCTTGTCGACCACAAGCTAAACATGATCGCTGACAAGATGGTCGGCATGGATTTGTCCAATCTGGACTATGCTTAGCCCCAAGTCCCAGCGACAACAGGCCGAAACATTAGCTGAGTTTTATGTTGTTTCTTTTGTGGTTTTTGTTAAATTACCAACAAAGTTTGGGTTTGGGTTTACCACCTCTTCCTAGTAGATTAAATAAGGAAAGAAATAATCACAAAAGAACTAGAAGCTATTCCTATTTTAGTTTATCAATTATAAATCTTACACATATCAAATAGTGGTTAAATGACAATTTGCAGACAAACCTTTTTTTTTTTTTTTTATAATTTTTCTCTATCAATAATATAAAGACTTTAAATTATAACAAAAATATATATATACCACTTATTATAATTTAACTTATTATAATTGAACTTAGTTAAAAAGAGGACCGATTCAATATATGCTTTATTAAAATTAAACTTAGTTGGAAAAGAGGACATCATTCCTCTCAACCATCTAAATTAATTTCAACCAAAAACTACTAAAATACTTTTTATATAATTAATTAATTTAAATATGAAAATTTTTCATCTATATACATTATCATTTTATACATTCATCATTAAATGTATCGAGAAGAAAAATAACCAAAAACTACTAAAATACTTTTTATATAATTAATTAATTTAGAGATGAAATTTTTTTATCTATATACATTATCATTTTATACAGTTCATCATTAAATGTATCGAGAAGAAAAATAATTCTTTATTAGTAGTATTTTACGTATATATCACTGAAAATGAGAAAGTAATAATTTATATCTACACTACACCTGTAACACAAAATGACAAAAACCATTCAAGTGAGAATTAGAAAGTCGGGATCCGATTATAATATTGCAAGCTGCTTCGTTACTTCCGACATAAAACGCGGGGAAATAGACAGTCAACTTCACATAACATGTGGGAAGTGTGGGACAGTTAATATATTTTGACGTGTGAGAAAAATTCGGAAAGTCGGGATCCGATTATAATATTGCAAACTGCTTAGTTACTTCCTACATAAAACGCGGGGAAATAGACAGTCAACTTCACATAACATGTGGGAAATGTGGGACAGTTAATATATTTTGACGTGTGAGAGAAAGTCGGAATTCGTTGAGAATATTTTAGGTTTCTTGGTTTCTTCCGACATAAGAGTCGGAGAAATAGACACGCAACTTCACAGTAACGTGTGAGAGAAAGTCGCGATACCATTCTCATATCACTCTCAGATCTTCCAATTGCAGAAAAATATACTTCCTGGCACTCCCAGTGCAGTTATAAGATTGAACACCTGCACTTATATAAGTGACTTGATATCATTCACAATCATTTGAGCCAAGGCTACAATGAGCTTTCGTTTCTTACTAAATATGTTGTCAACAATCATTGTGGCCACCAATATGTTGTCAACAATCATAATGACAGCCTCTGTATATTTGCTTTTCAGGGACAGGAATGGAGCAGCAGGGATAGAAGATCCAGAGGGGATACAGGCAAGTATTACACATTTTATTGCACAACTCCATGGAAATATACAGACATCACTTCAAAAAGAGTTGGTAACAAAACGACTTTTGGATCTTTCAAAGTCTAGAAGGGATGCTAGAGCTGCAATTGGTTCTCATTCGCGAGGTATACCTTCTCTGGTGGCACTTCTCAAATATGGAACTACAATTGCAAAGATCAATGCAGCTTTAACCTTAGAGTGTCTATGTCAGGAAGAATATTTAAGAGTGAAAGTATTGCAAGGAGAATGCATACCTCCCTTGCTTGCACTGCGAAGGTCTGGGGTTGCAGAAGCTCAGAAAGCAGCAGCAAAGGCAATATATGCAGTATCACTTGGTGGTGGGGCAGATCGTGTCCCATTGAATATATTTGTGACAGAGGGTCTCGTGCCCAGCCTCTGGGATCAGCTTCATTCAAAGCGCAAACAAGAAAAAATAGTTGATGATCTTCTTAGGGCATTAAAAAATTTGTCTACAAATACCGAAGGTTTCTGGCAAGCAACTCTTGAAGCCGCTGGAGTAGATATCCTAGTAGAACTCATTTCCACTGGTAGTACAGTGGCTCAATCAATTGCATCCTCCCTCTTGGCTAGTCTGATGTTGGTTTCCGAGGCTAGACCTTGTACTAAGGTTCTTGATGCTGGTGCAGGTGGAGTACCCCCCCTTGCAGAGGCAGGTGGAGTACCCCCCCTTGTCCAGCTGCTGAAAAATGGATCTTGGAAAGCAAAAGAGGATGCTGCACTTTTGCTAGGAAATTTATGTGCTCAAAGTGAAGAAATTCGTGCTTGTGTTGAAAGTGCAGATGCTGTTCCAGCCCTCTTGTCTTTGTTGGGAAAAGATAGTCTGAGAGGACAAGAATCTGCTGCCAAGGCACTTAAGGATCTTATAAGAGATGCAGATGCTGCCACTCTCAACCGCTTGGTGGATTTACTTTTGGACAATGAACCAAAGTCAAAAGTCCATGTGATAATGGTGTTGGGTTCTTTACTTTCAGTTGCATTTCAGGAAGATCTCGTACAGCAAGGAGGTGCTGCAAATAATGGTCTCCAATCCCTGGTTGGGATGCTTGATTCTTCAGTTGAAGAGATTCATAGGTATTTTTCTGCACAAGCATTGGCTAGTCTTGTCAGCAATGGAAGCAGGGAAACAGTTCTTGCAGTTGCAAATTCAGGAGCAGCTGGAGGTCTAATATTACTACTTGGTAGTGGGGAGCCAGATATAACAAACATTGTAAAGTTAACTGCAGAATTTCCTTTGATACCCAATCCTAGCCACGCTGTTCTTGAATACCTTTTAAGAGTTGATGACATGAGGGTGGGTGCAACTGTTCGTCAATCTATCCCTTCGTTAGTGGACCTGCTTAACCCAATGCCAGGCAGACCAGGGGCACCTCCGCTTGCTCTGGGTTTTCTGACTCAGATTGCAAGCGGCAATACTGCCGACAAAGTAGCCATCGTTGAGGCGGGAGCTTTGGTAGCACTTTTGAAGCTCTTAAGGTCCCATCAATATTGTGAAGAAGCGGACGCTGCCGGGCTTCTTGAAGCTCTATTTAACAATATGGAAGAACAAGAAATGGAATCATTCAAGTCTGCGATTTCTCCTTTGTTACAGTATCTTCTTGATCCACAGATCCGTGCCCAGCCTCTTAGATTACTGGCTACTCGTACACTTGGTGATCTTTTCCAGCATGAGGGACTTTCAAGAACAACTGATGCACTGTCAGCTTGTCGTGCATTGGCTAGCTTGCTCAAGGATCAGCCACCTGAAGAAATGTCAATGGCGGCCATACGTTCATTGCAGAACTTAGTCATTCATAGTAG